>BQNB010019547.1:0-41733 GCA_026074375.1 Tanacetum coccineum | reverse complement strand
ATATGCCACCTCGAGAGAAGAAATCATTGCACTAAATAAACAAACCAACATTATAATCAGATTCATAATGGTTAATACAGTTTTCTTATATAAGGTTCAACCGCTCTTTCATCTTTTGTTAATTAGCTTGCGTGGGTTAAAGTGCATTGAATTGATTATAAACACCAACCAAACCGTGTCAGTCTCTCAGGCTGAAAACCCCCTTTTCCTGTTAGAATTAAGATTTGACTGAAATAAGTTTAACATAGGTTTAGAATAGAATAGAACTAACTTAGATTAGATAACCAAGATATTAATTAAATTGATAGATTTAACCTTGCTTCAAGTGTTCGACACCCTACTTACCACGAAACTACTACCGATCGGGTACACTGCCCGTTAAAGTGTTGTTTTTGGTTTTGTCGGCAAAATATAAATTTAAAATTTGAATCATCTTAAATATACCATACAATGACAGCACATCAGTTACCCTACCATCTTGAATAGTAGGTTGATTCCTTAGGTTTGACGAGGTTCTTAGCTGGTTATTGGTTGGTGGATATCTTGAAGCAAATGTTGTGCTGATGAAAGTCATTGCCTTGTTAAGACTTGCAATTGGATCATCAGAGGGTAGAAATGATGGAACAACAAGTCCTTAATCCAGTTATAGAAATGATGATGGTGATTGTTGTTAAAGAGCAAGTGCTTGGTAAGTGATGAACCACTGGTGTTTGATGAACAACTTATGGTTGATATGATTGATGATAAGCGGGTGCTTCATAAGACTACTATTGTGGAAGAGGTGAATAGAATTTTTGAGCAACTGGTGAAAACTGTTGATGATGCTAAGATTGATTATACTGAGTTTGATAATTGTTGTAGTAAAGAGGTGTGATGTATGAATTAGCAACCAAGGCAAGAGGATCAAGAATTCTTTCTCTCATCATCCGCACTTCATTAGCATGAACTTCATGTTGCTTGAGATACACATAGAGATAATCAAAGCTTGATTCATGCATATCTTTTGCTTATTTGACATTAGTGACAAACTTGCTCCATACTCGCTGAAGGTTATTCACGAACTTAGTATGCACTTGAAGTTTTTGCATAATCATCTCAATTATGTTAATATCATTAATTAGCTGAGCAAACCTCAAGTAATATGAGTGAATTGATTCCCCCTTCTTAGATGTGAATCGATCAAACTCATTATACAACTTTGCCTCTCGTTCTTGCAGTGTTAGTTCTGTGCCTTCGATAAGTAGCTTGACTTTGTCCCAAATCTCCTTTGCATCTGTATGATGATTCACAAGAGTATAAACATCTAGTGGTAAACCCTGAAGAACAATATTAGTTGCTCTTATTCACATTCTTCACGAATCTTCTCTTTGTCAGTGAGATCATCATAAGTTCGTTGTCTTGTGGATTCCGAAGTAGTTGAAGTGTCGGGTACTACGACCGTTCCATATTTGAATGAACCATGGAGTACTGAGTCAAGAAGGTCTTTACCATGTTCCTTACCTCGTATATAGAGTTTCATATGACTCTGCCAGGAGTTATACTGACTCTTTTCGAGCATAGGAGGACGGTTATCAGCCCCTGCTGCAATAACGTTCTCTACCATCGTAGACATTTTGAATTGATTAATGTATGAAATGATAGTATAAGATCGTTTCAATGATTAGTGAGAGTTGTGTAATTGTGTTATTGTTTTAAGTGTTCTTGATTTGTGTTTGTGTTGTTGCAATTTAAGTGATTGGATTTGTTTTGAATGCACAAGTAAATTTGATCAAATCGCTGAAAGATTTAGTCAAATCGCCTTAAGGATTGATCAAACTGCTGAGTGAAAGGTGTTTAAACCACGGGATTTACTGATCAAATCGCTAGAAAAGATACTCAAATCGTTGGAAGAAAGTAATCAAATCGCTGGATTGAAGTGATCAAATCGCTGGAATTTATTACCTCAAATTGATAGAACTTAAGGTTCAAATCGGTAAAATTATTACCTCAAATCGCTGGAACTTAAGGTTTAAATCGCCTGACCTGAAAGTTCAAATCATTAGACTTATGGATCAAATCGTCCGACCTAAAGTATCAAATCGCTGGACTTTATGGATCAAACCGTCTTACCTATGAATCAAATCGCTGGACTTTACAATAAATTGCTGGTAAAACTGATCAAATCGCTGGATGATGAAAAAAACTACACACAAACCAAACACACAAAAACACCTAAAAACACAATTTTTAATGTTTTTTCTTGATTTTTTTGCAAAACTAAGTATATCTAAGCTATATCAAACATAAAAACCATAACTTTAACATTTTTAACATCAAAATTATTACCACTTTTATTTTCAAAAATATGAGCTTAAAACACACTTTTTCCTTAGACTTTTGCAAGTAAAACGCACACAATCAACACGTAATCATTCCATGGCGACTGATACCAATTGTAGAATAGTATCACTCACACAAACAATGTTAATATTAAGAAAGTCTAGAGAGAGAAAGGTTGAAAGGTTTTCTAAAAAGAGAAAGTGAAAGATTAAATGATATAAATGAAGACCAACACCCTCTCCATGTGTGGAGAGGGTACTAATACTTGTACATGGTAGGTTGGGGCGTTGGACTCCATGGGTTATCAATGTGTCGGCCCGATTAGCTCACTTATTTAATACATGTTTAACTACGAGCAAAGAACTATTATATTGGTAGTGTCCAAGTCTTTTTTCGATTCCTAACATAAATGGCTTAGATACTAGGGGACTCATCCCCACCATTTATCTAAAAAGAAATCAGTGGCTTAGATTAAAAGCATTTTATTATTTCACCTATTCCTTAAAACTTAAATATCTCCTAGACCGTTAATCATTAAGCGAAAAAAATATACCATCACGACGAGCATTTAATAATCTATCTATAGATATCTACTTTGATATATTTTCGACAAACTGATAAGGTGTCATTTTATACACTATTTTGGGGTCATTTAACCCCCTAAATCATGCAAATATGCCCAGATTATATGCTTAATCGTTCATTTTTGTATTTTAGCACTTGGATGGCATTTGGAGGAAATACACGTGACTTGGGCTCATTTGGAGAAGAAACAGACGAGATTACAGACTTGCACCAAGATTCACCAAGAAGTATTGTTCTTAAAGCGTGGAGACGGTGTCGCAGGCATAAAGCGACGCCGTCGTGATCTATCTGGTGACGGTGTCTGGATATTGGCGACGGCGTCACAATGTAGCCGATTTAAAGTGGATCTAGAACCATCTATGTGGCGACGGCGTCAGAAGCATCAAGCGACGTCGTCGCGTCGATATGCCTATATATACAAAACCGTTTTTAGGGTTTTAGAGTGTAACTTTTGGGATAACTTTGTATAACTTAGGGAGACGAACCCTAGCCCTTATAGCAGCTTTAAAGGTCATCTTTAGGGCCTCAAAACCCTATTGTAACGTCCTTTTATCCATGTTTTAATCGAGTAAGATCATTTATCATTAATCATTCAATATGTCTATGTGTTGTGTGATTGATTTATTTTCTTGCTTTATCTATAACATGTGAGGCTAAAATCTCCTTTGTATTTGCTTATGATTGCATGAAAGTCAGATTGTAGATCCTTTTACTGTTGCTTCTTGTTGATGAATGTGCGCGTTAGGCTTTAAAAACCCAGCTTTTGTTTGTATCGCTGTTAACACATCTAGGGAAACGCGAGTGATTAGAAAGGATACCATAGGGTAACAGTCTACATACTACCTTGCCCCTTATATAGTTGATCCCTCTTAAGGTATTTCACACGCATTTAATATACTCTTAAGGGCCTTATAATAGTCTTCATACCACCTTACTTGTGCTTTGCCTTAACGGAATATTAAATAGACAACAGATTAGTGTAATTCGTTCATAACTTAGGAAATACTTACACATTACATCACAAGTGTGACAAGGCAACATGATTAGGAGAAACAATCTGATAAGTAATACATGATTAAGTAAATATATTTAATTATCATAAAGTTATCACCAGTAGATTAGTTTACCAATTAGTTTAGTTATTAGTTTATCAAACCAACCTCTCCAACCATAGATTTACCTGCTTTCTATAAAATATAAAAGTATAAAAATAATCTTCTCTCAACCCCTAGAATCCTGTTAGACCGTGATCAAGCCTTCCCAAACTATTCCCCTAGAGAACGATGTTAATACAAATAATGTCTAAAAACGTTATTTATATTTTTTGACCTCTCAATGTTTTGATAATAACAAAATGTAAATGATGAGGTGTCATTTTATACACTTTTTCGGGGTCGTTTAACCCCCTAAATCATGCATTTATGCCCAAAATAGGTACTTAATCGTTCCTTTTCAGGTATTTCTCATTTGGAAGACATTTGGAAGAATTACACGTGACTTGGGCTCATTTGGAGAAGAAACAGACAAGACTACGGACCTACACCAACATTTCTCAAGATTATGTTCTCAGCAGCTAGAGACGGCGTCACAGTTTCTACGTGACGTCGTCACAATGAATCCTACGACGGCGTCACGACTAAAACGCCGCCATCACGGCGTTTTTCCTATATATACAAACCCGAATTTAGGGTTTTGGGTGTGTAACTTTAGAATAAAAAGAGGGTACGAACCCTAGTTCATTTAACAGCTATTAGGGACGATTTTAGGGCCTTAAAACCCTATTGTACTTCCTCCAATTCATGTTTTAATCAAGTAAGACTTATTTAATCATACAATATGTCTTGTTGTGTGATTCCTATCTGTTCTTGCTTTATCTTTAACATACTTTGCTAAACCTTCTATTGTGTTTATTTATGATTGTATGAAACCTAGGATGTAGATCTTAGTGGTGTTGCTTCTTGTGATGAATATGCATGTTAGGTCTTAGAAAACCAGCTTTTGTCTGTACTACTGTTGATATGTCTAGGAAAACATGATTGTGTAGAAAGGATACCATCGGGTAACAGTCTTCATACTACATTTCCCCTTAATATGGTTGATCAACTCTTAATATATTTCACATGTACTTAGTATACCCTTAGGGGCATTGTAATAGTCTTCATACTACCTTACTTGTGCGTTGCCTTAACGGAATACTAAGTAGACGACGGGTTCGTGTAATTCGTTCATGACTTAGGAAATAATTACATAGATTATCACAAGTGACAAAGCAACAACACTAGGAGAAGCAATCTAGGGAGTAATATATGATTAAATAAACATAGTCTTTTATTATGTTGTTATCACCAGTAGTTTAGATAATATTTAGTTTAATAGCTAAAACCAAACCACCTATCCAATATATGATTTTACTGCTTTCCTATAAACATAAAAACACAAAAAGAATCTCCCTTCAATCCTTAGAATTCTGTTAGACCGTGATCAAGCCTTCCCAGCCTATTCCCCTAGAGAACGATAACAACCCCCTAGTCTTGCTATACTACACCAACAACGATTAGTTACACTCCAATTAAGTTGTAAAACTTCTTGTAAAAAAGTCATACAAAAACTGAACATCAATTTTTAGTTCCTTTTGCCCTTTGTGAATAGTTAGGTTTTTGATCATAGTTTAGCTTAGTTTCGACTCGCTTGAATCCTTTCAGTGAAATTTAATTTCCCGCATATTTGCTTTCTCGTATCCTATCTTTTCTTGATTTAATTTTTTCGTAACCTACTCTCGTCACCACCATGGAATGATAATCCTATCCGTACTCTAGAGACAACTCAAACCTATCCACGAGGGCTACAGAATACCATTGAGTCTCCCCGTAGGGAACATTGTGTTACCTCTTTGATCCGACAACCATCACGTGTGTCCAATAACGGATGCCTCATTCTATAAAAATGTCCAGTTTCCAAGAGGATCCAAACCAACACCTTAAGGATTTCCTTAAACTTGTGGACTCACTTGACCTTGATGGTGAAAATAAGGAAAGAACGCGCCTGCGTTTATTTTAATTTTCCCTTCGCGATCAAGCTTGCAATTGGCTTGAACGCCTTCCAGCAGGATCTATCACCAGATGTGATGATTTTACTACCCGATTCCTTGCTCAATTCTTTCCATCGGGAAGGACCGCAAAACTCCGCAATGATATCCTGATGTTCCAACAACATCATGGAGAATCTTTATCCAAAGCATGGACTCGTTTCAAGGACTTACTCCAAAAAGTCCCTCATCATGGCATAGACCTTTGGCTCCAAGTCCAAATTTTTTATGACCATGTCAATCCCGTCACAAGACGAACCATTGACCAATCGGCCGGTGGTAAGCTTCGTGACCTCAACCCCGAAGAATCCTGGGCAATATTAGAGGACCTCGCCCTCTATGACAATGAAAGTTGGAACGACCCAAGGGATTTCGCTAAGCCGGTCAAGGCAATCACTTTGCCTCAAGATGTCCCGAGTACATCCGACCGCCGTCTAATCGAGCTCGAAAATCAAGTCCAACGCTTGATGGAAGCTCATCTTGCTCCGACACAACCTACCCAAGTAAACAAAATCACTACCCCATGTGAAATCTGCAGTGGTCCCCACGACACTCAGAATTGCATGGAAAACCCCGAACAAGCCTTTGTTGAGTACGCATCCTCGCGTACCGATGAAGCGGGAGGTAAGTGGTATACCTTTAAGCCCGAGCAAAACAATCTTGGTGACACCTATAATCCGTCATGGAAAAGTCACCCGAACCTTAGGTGGAGACAACCTCAAAATTCTCAAAATAATTTTTCAAACTCACCTAACCGGTTCCAACCCAACAGTTCGATCCCGAACCGTTCCTTCAACAACCGTCCTCAAAATTTTAACAATCAATCAAATATAGAAGGACTGGTTTCCGAATTCATGGCATCTCAAGACGCTAGACTATCCAAGTTTGAAGCCGATTTCAAACAACACCAAAGCGAGATGACCAACAAAATCGACACAGTGTTAAAGGCAATCACCGACCGAATAGCAGGAACACTACCTAGTGATACGGTTAAGAACCCGAAACTGGGGACCCATCCAGTTTCGTCTGCTCGTTCTTACCCAATTATCGATCCTCAATGTTCATCTCACCCGTCCACCTCGATCAACGCTATCAAGGCACATTTCAATGATGCAATCATCGAACCACAACAACCGGAGGAACCCGAACCAACCCTTGAAGATGAAAGATAAGGATTTGCATCTTAACCTACCAGTCCTCGAAGTCCTAGCCCACGCCTCAATCTATAACGCTATATTAGATAAATACGTTAAGAGTCTAGAACTAGGCAAAAACGGATCAACATTTGTTTAAGGAGAAACACCTGCAAAAATAGGAGACCCTGGGCTATTCACTCTACCTTGTAGATTAGGGGACTCAAAACCTTTCGGCACACTAGCTGATCTAGGATCATGCGTAAATATAATCCCACTTTACCTCTTCAAAACGCTTAATATCTGATTATTAGAAGAAACTGACCACATCTTTTGGTTGGCTGACGGAACTAAATCCTACCCCGTAGGGATCGTTAAAGACGTAGAAGTCCACATAGTATAACTAAAACTATTAAATGATTTCTACGTACTCGGTATGAAAAAGGACCCCGAGACCCCTTTACTTATAGGACGAGGATTCCTAGTTACCGCCAACGCAGTTATTGATTGTAGGATGGCTAAAATAGCGGTAGGAGAAGGAATCACTAGGTCGGTATTCAAGCAATTTCACAGGAAGGATTAAGGGGATGCATGTTTTCTTAGGAAACTTCACTTACGTCGTAGACTTTATGATTTTTAAGGATATTAGTTCAATCATAGACCCTAGATTATCACAAGTAGTGCTAGGGAAGCCCTTTATTGAAATATCCAATATGACTCATGACCTCTCACTAGGAGTGGTGAAGTTCACTGGCGGAATCAATGAGATTGCCTATAAGATGCCCCATAAAATAGAGCAATACGACTCGCTATCGGACCTAGAAAAAGAGCATACAATTCCGGTCTCCTTAGAACGAGGGAGGAAAGAGAAGAGGAGTGGAGTACGTGATGAACAAAATATTAGGGTTCTATAAAGAATGTCTAGAGCTTGGACCCGAATATTTGACTGGAGTTGCAGATGAAGAAGGAGTCACGTAAGGACTTGTGACTCCGAGTCTAGCTACAAGACTCATAAATAAAGAAAAGAAATCGCTTTGTGGGAGGCAACCCAATATTTATTTTCCCGTATTTAGGAGTGTCTTGTGTTTTAACTCTTTATTATTTATCCCTGTGTGTTTGAATCATTTGTAATCATGCTTTGTTTTTTTTCAACTTCGTCTTATTAACAATCAAAGGTATTTTGCATCAAATAAGTGTAGGGAAAAAATATCCTATTTATAAGAACCAATTCAAACATATAAAATAAATTGTTTGGATTAATTCACGTCAGTTTTGAGTTATGTGATTGTGATTAATTAATCTCAGGTTTTATGTAGCATTTTACAAGAATTAACTAATAGAATTCCGTACACAAATGTTTTCCAAGAAAACGAATGTGAAGTTTTCACAGATGCTGGAGACGACGTCAGGATTATTCCTGACGGCGTCAGGTCTCTAGCTTGTGAAAATTCGAATTATTTTATTATTTTTGAAAAATAATTTTGCATAATTTCCATAATTTGTAATTTTCTTATAAACCTGCAGAAACCTATGATTACATCATCACTTTCATCTTATTTTTACTGCTTTTATAGAGTCAACCCTAAAAGTTTCGTTGTATATATCATTATCCTACTGAATTTATGCTAGGTGTAGTTGTCTTTGTCTTTGATCCACAGGTTATATTTGATGAGAAGAAACCTAGAAGTTCTTAGAAAGGTTTAAGAGGATGATTCTTGGAGGATGATTCCCGGCTTCATCGGAGGACGTCCATGCTGAAATTTCAACTCATGTGTTGCAAGTGAGCGAAATATCTTCGACCCTTTACTTCTTAATTTCTGAAACTCTCGTTTTGATAACCCATTAGTACATTCTTACTGAAAATATCAATAAAATTATCAGTAGAACCAGCGGAGAACCGGTATATAAAAAATTTGGGCTTAAAATTCGAGAATGGAAAAGAATTTTATCAGAAGATCGATACACCGTATCAATGAAAGTGGATACGCCGTATTAATCTATTGGGATGAATACGCTGTATTGGACAGAGAACTGGATATGCCATATTCAGTGGGATAGGATACGCCATATTCAACTGTCGACCAGAACAGTGTATTCAAGAAAAACAATTAAATACGCAAACAATTAAACACACAAAATATATAACTGAAAACATATTAAAGACAAATATTACAAAATATACAGATTATACAGAATATACACTAATCTAATTACATAATCCTTAAGGGTTTTGGATCTAATCTATGTTTAAAAACCAAACTATCAAAATAAAAATCAAGATTAATTTTACTCCCGGCAACGGCGCCAAAAACTTGATGTGTTGTAGTGTAGGTTTTTTTTTATATGATTTAAGTTTTAAATTTATATTTTGCCGACTCAACCAAAAACAACACTTTAACGGGCAGTGTACCCGATCGGTAGTAGTTTTGTGATAAGTAGGGTGTCGATCACTGAGAGCGAGGTTAAATCTATCAATTTAATTAATATCTTGGTTATCTAATCTATGTTAATTCTATTCTAATCCTATGTTAAACCTATGTGAGTTCTAATCCTAATTCTAATTGAAAATGGAGGGGTTTAGCGCTGAGAGACTGGCACGCGTTTGGTTGGTCGAACTACAATCAATCGCTAGGAAACTGTTACCCAAAGCAAGCTATGTAACAAAAGATAAAAACAAGCGGTTCGAAACCTCTTATATAAGAAAAATTGTAATTAACCATTATTAATACGTATTAGAAGTTGTTTGTTTATTTAGTGCATATGATTTCTTCTCTCGAGGTGTATATCATTCTTAAGACTTAGGCGTTACATCATCCTAAGAGTTAAACACGTTAATTCTAGTCTTGTGTGTTAAGCATCCGAATAAACATCCTTATATTGCTGATTATAATCTATATTATGGGTATTTAAAGCAATGTTTTTTGTGATCTTGTTAAACCCTTGCTATAGAGACTTTACCCCACTACGCTCTAATGGCCTATCTATAAACTAGTAGTCCACTTGTCCCAAACTATCAATGGAATCAGGAACGTTATTGTTGTGTGTCTAGGTCACCTGCATAGTTAAACACGAATCAATAAACCATTGCAAAATATCAATTAATAGTCTAAGCCCGAAGCAAATATACATAGACACAGACTTAGAAGACAATATTTGTGTAACTATGTGTGTTCTGACAGTGTATAAATTACTTATATGGAGAGCTTGTCCCGGACTCTAGATCTGCTTGGCTACATTAGTAGATCCAGTTTAATGACATGACCTCATATAAAAGCGCATAAAAAAGTATAAATGATAAACATAAACAAGCTGTCAACGATAAATCAGAAATCGATATAAACAAATACCAACATTTAGATCTTAATAATAATGGCTAATACCCCGACAGGTATTTACGCCTTCAAACGTCATAATAAACACAAGAGTCAATAATTTACCACGGTAAAATAACCGTAAGTTATCGAATCGATACCAAAAAACTCACGAAACGATGACTAAAGTATATGAATTACCACGATGTTCCTATGGATTGAATAGTTTGCTCGGACCCTTTGTCTCAACTCTTTTTCTCCTCTAAAATTGACTTTTCAGGTAACGCCCCCCCCCCGGCACCCCCCTGAGAATATGATTTAGCTGTGTTAAACTCATTTTTGAGTTTTTTGCTTTATAATGTCTGGAATTCCGTTCATACGAATGTATCCAATGGGTTAGATAATGGTTGTATTGGGGAGTGTGTTAGTGTGTAGGGACCACGTTTGATATCTTCCCAGAATATTATATTGATTCTATATCTTGAATACGGCGTATTGAGTCCTCTGGATACGGCGTATTGCTCTTTAATCTTTTGTGGTATTTGGATGAAGTGTAGGAACAGATACGCGTATCCTTCTTGATGGGTACGGCCTATTGGGTCTTCAGTATGTAGTAATCACAAAAAAGATCTTCATGTTTTAAAAAAGCCTCTTTAGAAATTGCGCAGCATTTGCTATGTTTCACCATGTGTCCATAATTACTGCAATTGTGCAATATATCAATATTAAGTAACAATTCTTTGCAATAACTATACAAAACGGGTTAATATCGTGGGATAAATGATGCTATAAAATATATGTTATTTGATGTCATCAGATACCATCGGGTAACAGTCTTCATACTACCTTGCCCCCTAATATGGTTGAGTCTCTTTTATATCACAAACCTCACAGCATTTAATATCACTCTTAGGGGCTTGTAATAGTCTTCATGCTACCTTTACGTTGCATTACCTGAACAGAATATTAATGGCGGCGGAGTTCTTGTAAATCCGTTCTTGACATAGATATTGTTACACAAACATCATACACAATGCTCTGTGCACAAGGCAACATGATTAGGAGAAGCAATTGGATTAGTAATGCATGATTAAGTAAATACAATTTAATTATCATAAAGTTATCACCTTAGTTAGATTAGTAATTAGTTTAGTTATTAGTTAAAAAACACAAATCCTCTAGCACTCTCAAACGATTCAGTGAGATGTTATACTCTCTTTCTAAAATATAAAAACACAAAAATCATTTCTCTCAACCCTTGAATTATGTTAGACCAGTTTGATCAAGCATTCCCAAACCTATTCCCCAGAGAATGATAACAACCTGAGTCTTGCCTATACCTACTCTGGCAACGATTAGGTACACTGCAATGAAAAAAACCACTGCCTAGGGTTTGTAAAACTTCTTGTGTGAAGTCTCACACACCCCGCACATCAAGTTTTTGGCGCCGTTGCCAGGGAATAGTTAGGTTTTGATCATAGTTTAACTTAGTTCTACTCACTCGAATCCTTTTAAGTGAGACTTTAATTCCGTATATTAGCTTTGTTGTAGTCTATATTTTCTTTGTGTTATCTGTTTATTCGTAGCCTATTTTCAAGTCAACTTCCATGGGAGATCGAGGAATCCGTACTTTTTTAGAGAATCGCTACTCCAACCTAGCCACGAGGGCCTACAGGATAACGTGAAGCTCCCGTATGGAAGTCAAAAGTAGGTAACCTTTTTATAGATCTGACACCATCGGTTCTCCCGTCAGCCCCCCCTCCCTTGTGTTCATTCCACTGGACTTCGGTCCGGAGGATCCAAATCAAACACCTCAGGATTGTTCTAAAACTTGTGAATCACTTGACCTTGCGGAACTTGTCAAATAGGAAAGAACGCGCTGTGTTTAATTCAATTTTCTCCTCGCGATCAAGCTTAGCAATTGGCTTTACGTTCTCTCCAGCAGATCCATCACCACATCGGGAGGATCTTACTAAACTCGTTTCTTTCGCTCAATTCTTTTCTCCGAAGGACCTGCAAACTCCTCAACGTTAATCTTGACTGTTTCACAACATCATGGAGAAGATGCTTTAATAGTAACTGAGATTAGCATCATCGTATACTTACTGCAAGCAGGACTTTCCTTTCAATGGCACTTACTACAAAAAGTCCCTCATCATGGCATCGACCTTTAGCTCCAAGTCTAAATTTTTTATGACCATGTCAATCCCGTCACAAGATGAACCATTGACCAATCGGCCGGTGGTAAGCTTCGTGACAGAAACGCCAAAGAATCCTGGGTCTTCAGAGCAGAGCTCACGACTTATTAGAGGACCTCCCCCCCCCCCCCCCCCCCCGCCCCCCCCCCTCTATGACAACGAAAGTTGAAACGACCAAGGATTTCGCTTTAAGCCGGTCAAGCGCAAACGCTTTTTTTGCACTACCTGCCTATTACAGATGGACTCGAGAATCGATGACGGTATCGCTGCAGTCTAATGGAGCTCGAAATCAATTCTCAACGCTTGAGGAAGCTCATCTTGCTTCGACTACATTACCAGAATGATGATTAAGCTCACTACCCTACATGTGAGATCGTTTTTTTTAATAAAATAAATTTGCCAAGGGTCCCTAAACGACACGTCACTGTTTGCATGGAAGTGTCCCTGAACAAGCTTCATTGAATATGCATCCTCACGTACCGAAGAATCGGGAGATAAGTGGTATACTTTCAAGCCCGACCAAAACAACTTTGGTGACAACCTATAATCCGTCATGGAAAATTCACCCTAACCTTAGGTCGGAGACACCCAAAATCCAAATAAATTTTCAAACCCCACCTAACCGCGGTTCCAACCCAAAGGTTTAATCCTGAACCATTCCTTCAACAACCGTCCTCAAGGCTTTAACAGTCAATCATATCTAGAAGGATTGGTATCTAACTTCATGGCATCTCAAGACACTAGACTGTCCCAGTTTAAAGCTGATTTCAAACAACAGCAGAATGAGATGACCAACAAATTGACACAGTGTTGAAGGCCATCATCCGATCGAATAGCAGGAGCACTACCTAGCGATACGGTTAAGAACCTGAAACTGAGTACTTCTCTAGTTTTGTCTGCTCGTTCTTACCCAACAATGGACCCGCAATGCTCAACCCATGGTCCATGGTTCGATCAATGCCTTCATGATCCATCCCAAGCAACAAAGCGACTCCCATGACGACAAAACTAAAGAGAATGAAGAAGAAGAGAAGGTCAGCCTAGAAAATATCGATGTCAACCCTTCCACGCCACCCAATCCATCAGTTTCATTTATCACTAAAAAAGTCCTCAAACTCAATTCATTCTTCGAATCGCTCGGGTTCGGTTTCTCACCCAATCATCAATCTCAGCTCTGAAACATTGCCACACACAAAGAGTTTCGATACGTAGTCCTGGACCCCCCCCCCTACCCGGTAGCAGCTATCACCTACACTCTTGTGTCCTGCGAAGCTCTTAGGCAAACGTGCTTATTCGCAGAAAATCTGATATGCGCCTTATGTAGACGTAATGTTTATTGGAATAGAGAGAGAAGAAGTACGATGATTCCATGAGGAGAAACCCCGAAGTAGATGAACATGTAAGACGCTCTCATTCGCTCCATATTTATCTGATCTAGTATTCACCGCACTCTGTAGCTAGAATTGATTGTATCATGATAAATAGAACGCATAAGACTAGATACCATGTCGATAGTAGAATAATGCCTCATGATCCCTTCCGCCCCAACCATCCCCCCCCCCCCACCCCCCCCCCCCCCCCAATCCTTGCATTCCCCCAACCAAGATATCATGCAAACATTGGGCATGTGCGGTATGGAAAAAGCTTACATATGCTCATAACTCCCATCTGAAATATCATGACTCGGATGATGTATAATTGGGATCATGAGAAAAAAAATTTGAACCCCCCCTTATCGAAAACTCGATTAGAGGGAGTTAGCATTTCAAGGACGGCCCCTCATCTATGGAATGCATGTCTTCTTAAGAAACTTCATCTATATATTAGAAAATCATGATTGTTGAGGTTATAGTTCAATTATTGACCCCTAGGTTCTCTCTTGTCACATGTGTACTAGGGAAATCCTTTTGTGTGAAGTATCCAACCAATGCGACTTACGACCCACCAAAGGTGGTTGTAAGATTCATTAACGGGACCGATGAAGTGCCTATAAGATGCCCCATAAGTAGAAAGATAAATTCTCAACTGTCGGACCTTAGAAGAAAAAGACACACAAAATTTTGTCTACCTCTAGGTTAAGACAAATGGAGAGGAGTAGAGTATGTAATGAGAAAAATATTAGGATTTTATAAGGAATGATTAGAGCTTGGACCCGAATATGTGACTGGAAGTTCATGGACGTTGAAGGAAGCACGTCTCAAGGTCGGTGCGATACTTCGAGTCTAGCTACAAGACTCGTAAATAAAGAAAAGCGCTTTTTGGGAGGCAACCCAATATTTATTTTATCGCATATTAGGAGTGTCTTGTGTTTTAACTCTTTATTGTTTGTTTTATTATGATTGAATTACTTTGTGATCATGTTATGTTTGTTTGTAACTTCGTCTTATTTGCAATCAAAGGTATTTTGCAACAAAATAAGTGTAGGGGAAATATCCGGTTTTTAAGAACCAAATTCAAACATATAAAATAAATTGTTTAGATTAATTCATGTTAGTTTTGAGTCCTATGATGGTTATGATTAATTCTAGGTTTTTATGCAGTACTTTTTTTAGATTGATCTTATCAAACTTGAGTTGTGTAGGAAATTCTCATTAAAAACAAAGAAGAATTTTCACAGACGCTAGAGACTGCGTCAGGATTATTCTTGATGGCGTCGCGCCTCCAGCTATGTGAAAATTCAAAAATTTTCAAGTATTTCTGAAAAATAAAATGTGCAATATTTAAAATTTGTAATTATTTGTAAACTGCATCCCCACACAATTATATCATACTCTCATCTATCTATTACTCTGCTTTCATAGAGTCGAAACCCTAATTCTATGTTGTGTATTTATCTATCTGCGATTTTATAGCTGTGGTCGAAGAGATAGAGAACTTTGTCATATGATTACAGGTTATATTTAGACGAGAGCAACAGCTTGAGTTCTTAGAAAGTTTTATTGATTGACTCTTGAGGAAGCATTTAACGTAATCGCATGTTTCATCTTCCCCCTATTATTGAGTAAAACTAGAGGAGTACTAGTTTCTTTTACTTTTTCTTTTCCCTTTATTTTGTTTTTATGTGGTACCCTTTATAGAAATTGGGGTGTGTGTTAATTAAGTGTAGGGGGGGAAACATAAGCCTTAGAACTGTATTCTTTCTTTTTTCCATTTGCTTTGTCTTAAATGTGAATGGGTATAGTTGATACATGCATAAAAAGGTTGGTTTAGAACATACTATTTGTAAATCGTATGTTTTGTTTAACAATGAGACACATGGTAACAGTACGAATAGATGCATCGAGTGAATTATTAGGATCAGATGCTGAATCAACTGTTCCTGATGAGAAGAGAATTTATATGGACTAGCACAAAAAACCCCTCACGAATTCCACCCTAAAAATGTTAGAGGTTCGCTTTAGTCTATAGAATTGAGGTATCCCAATTATTGATAACACAGATGATTCTACCTTGGAAATTTCGAGTTAAGGTTCAAATGCAGACATATGTGTCTATTCTGTTGTTACGGATGTGTACGTATGATCTTAGTCACCTTTTCTGGAACATTGAGATCGGTTTGAAATCATATGAGTATACCGGTAGTATATTAATTTCTAGAACTTGTTTTTGTGATGCATCCCGAGACTGCATAGTGAGTATTAGGATTTGCTTGATAAGAGGCATTAGGATTAACCCATGTTTTAAACCTATAATTGTTATGATGGTCACACCGATCATATAACTATCCCACACCCTTGCCATGCACTCATTTTTAGTGCAGGATACCCCTAGTACAACCCTCCAAGCCTATCCTTTTTCACGGTTCTCAAAATTTTCTGGTTAAGCCAGACTACTAATGAAGAGCATTTTCACCCTTAAACTAATCGTTACACCTAAATTGCCTTAGCATACCTTGTATGTACTCACCTTTAGTAGTATTGTTTTATCCCCAAAGTTAATTAGTCTGACTGTGTCACGATTTCTAAGTCATTTATCTTGTAAAATATTGTTTTACCCCTGGTCTCACACTTCTCATGGTAGTATTCATCTTTTGAAGAATTGGGGAAGAAGTAATTTATTACCCCCGATAGAGCTCAATAAGCTCCATGTTATGTTGATCCACCTCAATTCGGGTCATAGAATAGTTTTCTTGTAAATTATGTAAAAGTTCAAGTGTAGGGGTGCATCTATAAGCCCCAAGTAATGTATTATTTCATTAAAAAAAAGAGAAAAATAGAAAAGAAAAAGAAAGAGATTGATGTAGAGTTGTGTAGAGTTTTCATATCTTCATCCGAATCTTGGGTTAGCAACCAAACCACGTGTATTACGTATATTATTAGCTAACCCTTCCACTCCAAATTCACCCAAAGTCACCCAAATGTATCCCATCCGTTTCTGTTTCTATTATATGTTATCTTACACCTACATCCCACAATCCTTTTAAAGACCTCTTAGATAGTAATGAATAATACTTGCGCCTTAGCGGTGGAGGTTTGATCCTTTATCAAGCCTATGGTAATTAATATGCTATGACAGGTAATGAGTGTTAATTTTCTGTTTTCCCATTATGTTATAATTTATTATTACACCGAGAGAAAGAGAAAATCGCCCTAATACATTATGTGATGGTGTGCATAGATTAAATTTAAGTGCTTTTAATTATGAGGTCTAGAGGTTGTGTTATTAAAATAAATGAAGAGTAGGTTAAATGACCCTCATACTGCTATTGTCTAGGTAGAAAAGCCCATTTGCTTGAGGACAAGCAAATCCCAAGTGTAGGGGTATTTGTAAAATATCTTAACACATGTATGGAATGATTCACTTAGAGTTTTAGAGAGAGAAAGATAGTTGGATGAACACTTAGAGAGAGAAAGAAGTAAATATTTTAACTAGTTTGACATTCGTCATAAACTTACTCCATTCAGGTGGAAGACTGTTTAAGAACTTGGTATTAACTTGAAATTGCTCCATTTTCATCTTGTAGATATTCATATCATTGATCAGCTGAGTAAATCTCAAGTAATACATATGAAGTGATTCCCCCTTGATGTGAGTAAACTTATCAAAAGCATTATACAGCTTACACTCTCTTTCCTGCTTTGTCAAAGAAGTACCTTGCATCAGTAATTGAACTCTCTCCCATAAATCTTTAGCAACTCTATCATGATTTACAAGTGAATAGATATTAGCAGGAAGACCTTGAAGAATGATATTGGTAGCTTTAATATCACAATCAGCTTGAATTTTCTCAAGCAGAGATAAATTTCAGCATAATTTCATTGTTCGTTGATCACTCTGTTCCTTCACCGCTAGGCCAAATAAGAGGACCATGCTTCAACTGACTTCAAGTATCATTCTTCTGTGCTATCTATTTTCCATGTATAATTCCATTTGACTTTTCTAAGAATCATACAGGTCTTTGTCCAACATAGGTGGATGATTGTCAGCACCGGAGAGTGTCATGTACTCAGCAAGAGTATTCTTTTATAGAAGTGAAATAATTGAATCCATTTCAATGTGATAAGATAAAATGATCGTACAGTGATTGGAGGTTGTTGTGTTAAAGTGAGGTTTGATTAATGAAGTTGAGTCTTTCGGAATACACGGGATTTTACATTTCTTGATAAAACTAGGAAATTAAGTTTTCACAGGATTTTACAAATCAAAGAACAACCATATAATTCACCTAATAAACGTGTATAGTTCTCCCTTGAAAAACGTATAACTTGCCCTTGCAAATATACACGTATAAATCGCCTTCACAAAAGGAATGTATAAATCCCCTTTACAAAAATGGATGTATAAATCGCCTTTGTTAAAACAGAGTGTATAAATCGCCTTTGCAACTCGTATAAATTGCCTGACCAATTTGCTACGTATAAATCGCCTGAACAACTCGTATAAATCGCCTGACCAATTTGCTACGTATAAATCGCGACTGAACAACTCGTAAAAATCGCCTGACCAATTTGCCTACGTTAAATAGCCCTGTAACATCTCGTTATAAATTGACTAACCAATTTGCTAAGTATAAATCGCCTGAACAACTCGTATAAATCGCCTGACCAATTTGCTACGTATAAATCGCCTGACTAAATGTATAAATCGCTTGAAGAACTTCGAAACTCAAAAATCAAAAATCTTAAAAAGACACACTTTTTAACGTTTTTACCCAATTTTACTTGTACTTCTTACCTATCTAAGACTATTAGAACCTTAAAAACACAAACTTTAACGTTTTTGATACGAAAAAATTGAAATCAAGATTCTTGGTACAAAACCCTCTTTTTAACCAAAAAGACTCAAAAATATGATATTTTTTTTATGGTTTTTGAAAGATTTTCTTGTACTTCTAGTCTAATAACTAATATAATTAAGAAAAGAAAGTTTTAAAGTTTTATGGTTTTAATCCCTTAAAAGTGAAACTTTTTTTTTTTTTTTGATGATTCGAACCAAAACTCACGACTAAAACGAGTAGAACAACGCACACAAAACCTTCACAAACACCCCATGGCTCTGATACCAATTGTAGAATATCTTAACACAAGTATGGAATGATTCACTTAGAGTTTTAGAGTGAGAAAGATGGTTGGATGAACACTTAGAGAGAGAAAGAAAAATGATAATATTAGCTTAAGTAAAAATATGACAAATGAACAACCAACACCCTCTCCATGTGTGAAGAGGGTTTATATATGCCTAGCATAACCGGCCTTGGGCTTGTGTTATAGGCTTACTACTGTATCTTTGACTCGAGTTTGCTTCCTAACTGTAATAAAAATGTCTAACTGTACAAAGGGGCTAGTGTGATCGTATAATGATCATCCATTCACTAAAAACTGAATTCCTAACAATCTCCCCTAAGGGACGATCATTCAGATCTCATAAATGATCAACACTTTCTGCATTTCTAACAATCTCCCCCTAAGGGGTGATCATAAAGATCTCTCCTTGTGACCTTGATCATTAATCGTTGAAGCTTCTTCTCTTGATCTTGAGTCCTTTTTGTGTAATAGTTTATCTTTTGTCTTGCTTCTTTGCGTAGTGATCATTGACTTTAGGCTTGAGCTTGTTTCCTTTATCTTGGACTTTTATGTGAATTATGTGATCTTAAGACCTTGAGATCCATCAACCAAGCCAAACTTCGTTTTGCTATCTTGTAAACTTTGCAATCTTGTGAACTTGTGACTTTTAGACCCCGACATGCTCATACCTTTCTTGATTTGATAGCTTGAAAGCTTTAATGATGCATCTTTCTTGAAGTTCTTTAACTTTAACACTTCGTCACTTCGAGAAAGACGTTCGGTATTCAGAGTGACGGAAACTTCTTTGATATTCTTTAACTTTAATATTTCGCACTTCAAGAAAGACGTACAGTATCAGAGTAGCGAAGTCTTAAAACATGTACTTAAGCTTTCATGATGTCTTTATATTTGCCGGTAGGGTATGAGCATGTGGCAATGAATCTTGTGAGTCATCTGGAATCAGGTACCTCCATCACCATCTTTAAATATTCCTGAAATAAAACAGTTAGCAATAAAGCAGGGGGACGAATATGGCTTTGTCATTCGCCCGTGTTTGGTTGGAGTAACCTTCAAATCCATGAGGATTGACCTGTGATCAGATATATTCAATTTAAGAAGAATCTTCTTGACAGGATTTCTAACTGTAGTATTGAATCTTTCTAACACATATGTATTAGATTCATCGTACTTAGCATGTTCTCATTATCGGAACATCTCAAAGCAGACAGCATGATATGAGTGAACCAGCGAGTTACTATCTCACCGATTGAAATAAAAAATTGATTTGAAAATCAATCGACAAGTCACTTGCTAAAGTGGTTTTGTGACACATCGAGAGTGCTAATCATTTCAAAAATTCATCAGCAATCATCAATTCATAACCTGGAACAAGTTTGATTCTTATAGAATCGCACCATCATTTCTTTCCAGTTGTCACAAGTTTGATTCATATAGAATCGTACAAGTCACCTACCATAAGCTTGTTTGATGTTAGCTCAAGCAGGATTTCCATCTTCATAGTGAATGAAATCACTCAGATGTTCTGGCAAAATCACAAGGATAATGCGTAGGACTCTTTAATATGTTACCTTGTTATTCACATTGTGTGACCTAGCAAGCATGATTTGATAAGTGTCCTAATGAGATTTATAGATGATCTCTTTTGGCTCTAGACTCAATAGTGCACTTTGTTTTTAGTGATCGAAGGCTGGATCAGACTGCCACCTTTTCAATATCAACTAACTCGGAATGAGAAAGTCGATAGAAATACGTGTAATCTCCGTGAGAAATGAAACAAGAGTCTGTTGAGAGACCTTGAGTGGTGATAGGTCTTCGTTTTATCTTGAATCAAACATATCGATCATGAAAGCATAGAGAGAATAGTAGAGGATAACAAGTATTCAAATTTCAAATGATATTAAAATAGAGGGAAAATGGAAGAGTTAGTTATACAGCCATTAATCTCTCTCTTTTCCTCCTTCCTCCCGTTGTTGATTAACCCCATTTTTATAAATAATTTATATATATTATTTTTTTTATCCCCCCCCCCCCCCCCCCCCCCCCCCCCCCCCCCCCCCCCCCCCCCCCCCCCCCCCCCCTTTTTTTTTATCTTGTTGAGAGAGATTAATGGTCTTGTAAACTAAATCTTATTTTCACTCTATTTTTAATATCATTTGAAGAAATTGATATACTTGTTATCCTTACTATTCTCACTCTCTATTGAGTTTCATGATCGATATTGTGTGTAAGCATGTCAGATAGAATAAGACGAGATAACCTAGTCACCACTCATAGGATTCGAATAGCAACAGAACATCTCTCGTTGTTGCGCATTTGTTCAGCACTGTGTAGCGCTACATACAGCTAATTACATTATTATATCCCCCACTGCCTCTGATGAAATTTCCGTATACGTCTTAAATAGTGATAAGATGATAACAGGTGTGCACAGCTCTCGCTAATCATCAGCCATCGCGTCTCACTAAATTTTGTGATCAATCAGATGCACTCATTACTAGATCGATCTGTCTGTTGCTCGTGGAGAGATAATCCATCTATCTCCATGTACTGTCATTGGAGACATCTGTATGCTCAAATGTCTAATGCGCTAGGTCAAAATGTGAATAACAAGGTAACATATTATGTGTCCTACGCATTATCTTGAGATTTTGCCAGAAACATCTCGAGTGATTTCATTTACTATGGAGATGGAAATCCTGCTTGAGCTAAAACATCAAACATAGCTATTATGTAGGTGGACTTGTTCGATTCTATATGAATCAAAATTGTGACAACTGGAAAGAAAATGATGGTGACGATTCTATAAGATCAAACTTGGTTTCCAGGTTATGAATTGATGATTGCTGATGAATTTTTGAAATGATTAGGCTCTTCCGGTATGCTCACAAAACCACTTTAGCAAGTCGACTTGTCGATTGATTTTCAATCAATTTTTTATTTCATCGGTGAGATAGTAAACGCTGGTTCACTCATATAATTGCTGTCTGCTTTGAGAATGTCTCCGATAATGAGACAGCAAGTACGATTTGAATCTAATACATATGTGTTAGAAAGATTTAATACTTTAGAGAAATCCCTGTCAAGGAAGATTCTTCTTAAATTGAATCTATCTGATCACAGGTCAATCCTCACGGATTTGAAGGTTACTCCAACCAAACACGGGCGAATGACAAAGCCATATTCGTCCCCCTGCTTTATTGCTAACTGTTTTATTTCAGGAATATTTAAAGATGGTGATGGAGGTACCTGATTCCAGATGACTCACAAGATTTATTGCCACATGCTCATACCCTACCGGCAAAATATAAAGACATCATGAAAGCTTAAGTACATGTTTCAAGACTTCCGCTACTCTGATACTGTACGTCTTTCTTGTAGTGACGAAGTATTAAAGTCCAAAGAATTTCAAAGAAGTTTCCGTCACTCTGATACTGAATGTCTTTCTCGAAGTGACGAAGTGTTAAAGTTAAAGAACTTCAAGAAAGATGCATCATTAAAGCTTTCAAGCTATCAAATCAAGAAAGGTATGAGCATGTCGGTCTAAAAGTCACAAGTTCACAAGATTGCAAAGTTTACAAGATAGCAAAACGAGATTATGCTTGGTTGATGATCTCAAGGTGCTTAAGATCACATATTCACATAAAAGTCAAGATAAAGGAACAAGCTCAAGCCTAAAGTCAATGATCACTACGCAAAGAAGCAAGACAAAGATAAAATATACACAAAAGGACTCAAGATCATGAGAGAAGCTTCAACGATTAATGATCACAGGTCAAAGAGAGAATCTATTTGATCACCCCTTAGGGGGAGATTGTTAGAAATGCAGAAAGTGTTGATCATTTATGAGATCTCAATGATCGTCCCTTAGGGAGAGTGTTAGGAATTCAGTTTTTAGTGAAGTGATGATCATTATCGATCTCACGAGCCTTTGTAATAGTTAGACAATTTTATGTAATAGTTAGGAAGCTAACCGAGCCAAAGATACATAGTAAGCCTATAACACAAGCCCATGGCCGGTTATGCTAGGCATATATAAACCCTCTTCACACATGGAGAGGGTGTTGGTTGTTCATTTGTCATATTTTACTTAAGCTAATATTATCATTTTTCTTTCTCTCTCTAAGTGTTCATCCAACCATCTTTCTCACTCTAAAACTCTAAGTGAATCATTCCATACTTGTGTTAAGATATTCTACAATTGGTATCAGGAGCCATGGGGTGTTTGTGAAGGTTTTGTGTGCGTTGTTCTACTCGTTTTAGTCGTGTGTTTTGGTTCGAATCATCAAAAAAGTTTTCACCTTTTTAAGGGTTTAAAAACCATAAAGCTTTAAACTTTCTTTCTTATTTATCTTAGTTTAGACTAGAAGTACAAGAAAATCTTTCAAAAACCATAAAAAAAATATCATATTTTTGAGTCTTTTTGGTTAAAAAGAGGGTTTTACCAAGAATCTGATTTCATTTTTTGTATCAAAACGTTAAAGTTTGTGTTTTTAAGGTTATTATTGTCTTAGATAGTAAGAGTCAAGTAAAATTGGGTAAAAACGTTAAAAAGTGTGTCTTTTTAAGATTTTTGATTTTTGAGTTTTGAAGTTCTTCAGGCGATTTATACATTTAGTCAGGCGATTTATACGTAGCAAATTGGTCAGGCGATTTATACGAGTTGTTCAGGCGATTTATACTTAGCAAATTGGTTAGTCAATTTATACGAGTTGTTCAGGCTATTTATACGTAGCAAATTGGTCAGGCGATTTATACGAGTTGTTCAGGCGATTTATACGTAGCAAATTGGTCAGCGATTTTTTACGAGTGTTCGGCGATCTATACGATAGCAAATTGTAAGGAAATTTATCGAGTTTGCCAAAGGAGATTTATACACTCTGTTTTAACAAAGGCGATTTATACATCCATTTTTGTAAAGGGGATTTATACATTCCTTTTGTGAAGGCGATTTATACGTGTATATTTGCAAGGGCGATTTATACGTTTTTCAAGGAAGAACTATACACGTTTATTAGGTGAATTATATGGTTGTTCTTTGATTTGTAAAATCTCGTGAAAACTTGATTTCCCAGTTTTATCAAGAACTGTAAAATCCCGTGTATTCCGAAAGACTCAACTTCATTAATCAAACCTCACTTTAACACAACAACCTCCAATCACTGTTCGATCATTTTAATCTTATCACATTGAAATGGATTCAATTATTTCACTTCTATAAAAGGGAATACTCTTGCCGAGTACTGACCACTCTCCGGTGATGACAATATCACCTATGTTGGACAAAGACCTGTATGATTCTTGGAAAAGTCGAATGGAATTATACATGCAAAATAGAGAGCACAGAAGAATGATACTTGAATCAGTTGAACATGGTCCTCTTATTTGGCCTACGGTTGAAGAGAACAGTGTGATCAGAACAAAGAAATATGCTGAATTATCTGCTGCTGAGAAAATTCAAGCTGATTGTGATATTAAAGCTACCAATATCATTCTTCAAGGTCTTCCTGCTGATATCTATTCACTTGTAAATCATGATAGAGTTGCTAAAGATTTATGGGAGAGAGTTCAATTACTGATGCAATGTACTTCTTTAACAAAGCAGGAAAGAGAGTGTAAGCTGTATAATGCTTTTGATAAGTTTACTCACATCAAGGGGGAATCACTTCATATGTATTACTTGAGATTTACTCAGCTGATCAATGATATGAATATCTACAAGATGAAAAATGGTAGCACAATTCAAGTTATTACCAAGTCATTAACAGTCTTCCACCTGAATGGAGTAAGTTTGTGACGAATGTCAAACTAGTTAAAATATTTACTTCTTTCTCTCTCTAAGTGTTCATCCAACCATCTTTCTCTCTCTAAAACTCTAAGTGAATCATTCCATACATGTGTTAAGATATTTTACAAATACCCCTACACTTGGGATTTGCTTGTCCTCAAGCAAATGGCTTTTTCTACCTAGACAATAGCAGTATGAGGGTCATTTAACCTACTCTTCAAAGTATTTTATAACACAACCTTCTAGACCTCATAATTAAAAGCACTGAAAGTATATACTAGCACCTCACATAAGTGTTTGGGCATTTTTCTACTTTTATCTCGGGTTTTTAATAAATAGATAAACTAATGGAAATAGAAAATCAACATTCATTACCTGTCATAGCCATTTTAATTACCATAGCTTGGTAAATCGAGATCAAAACACTCCACCGCTAAGGGCGCAAGTATTATCTCATTACTATCTAAGAGGTCTTAAAGGGTTGTGGGATGTAGGTGTAAGATAACATATAATAGAAACAGAAACGGATAGGGATACATTTGGGTGACTTTGGGTGAATTTGGAGTGGAAGGGTTAGCTAATTATTTATACGAATACACGCTGGTATGGTTGCTAAGCCAAGATTCGGATGAAGATATGAAAACTCTTACTCAAACTCTACTCAATCTTTTCTTTTTCTTTTCTATTTTTCTCTCCCACATCCTCCTCTTTTTTTGAATTGAATTAATACATTACTTGGGCTTATAGATGAACCCGACACTTGTATTTTTACATAATTTACAAGAAAAATATTCTATGAACCGATTTGGGTGGATAACATAACAGTGGAGCTTATTGAGCTCTATTGGGGGTAATAAATTACTTCTTCCCCAATTCTTCAAAAGATGAATACTACCATGAATCCTAATCGTCCCAAAACAATATTTACAAGGATAAGGACTTAGAAATCGTGCACTCGATAATTAACTTGGGTTAAAACAATAACGTACTAAAGGTGAGTACATACAAGGTAGGCTAAGGCAATTTAGGTGTAACGATTGTTTAAGGGTGAAAATGCTCTTCATTAATAGTCTGGCTTAACCAGAAAATTTTGAGAGAACCGTGAAAAAATGGATAATGCTTGGCAGGGTTGTACGAGGGGTTATCCTGCACTAAAAAATGAGTGCATGGCACGAGGGTGTGAGTTAGTTATATGATTGTCGTGACCATCATAACAATTCTAGATTTAAACATGGGTTAATCCCTAATGCCTCTTATCAAGCAAATTCCTAATATACCAATATGCAGTCTCGGGTTGCATCACAAAAAACAAGTTCTAGAAATTAATATCTAACCGGTATATCATATGCTTTCACAACCGATCTCATTGTTCCAGAAAAAGGTGACCTAAGATCATACGTCCACAATACGTAAACACAACGGATTAGAACACATATGTCTGAATTAGAACACTAAATTCGAAATTTCCAAAGGTTAGATCATCTTGGGTATCATATAATGGATACCCGAATTCCTATAGATCTAAAGGCGAACTTCACATTTTTAGGTGGAATTTCTGGAGGGGTTTTTTGATGCCTAGTCATATAAATTACTATCCATGAGACGCTATTAATACTCAGTTTTTGTCGGTATGTGTCGTAAAAAAATTTAAATTTTGGTCAAAATTACCCTTTTTATGCTATGTTTCAATATATTACCCATCATTTTAAGGACAAAGCAAATGGAAAATGAAAGAATAGTTTCTAAGGCTTATTTTCCCCCTACACTTAAGTTGAACATTGTCCCCAATGTTCTATAAAAGTACCCGTAAAAACAAATAAAGGGAAAAGAAAACAAGTAAAAGAAACTAGTACTCCCCTAGTTTACTCAATAATAGAGAAGAAACATGCGATAACTGGTTAAATCGTCCTCTAAGAGTCATCAAATAAAACTTTCTAAGAACTTCCAAGCTTCTTCTCGTCTAATATAACCTGTAATCATAGACAAAGACAAAACTACACCAAGCATAAAATCGGCGGGATAGATAAATATACAACATGAATTTAGGGTTTCGACTCTATGAAAGCAGTAAAGATAGGATGAGAGTAATGATATAATTGTAGGTTTATGCAGGTTTACAAAATAATTACAAATTTTAAATATTGCAACATTTATTTTTCAGAAATACTTGAAATTTTCGAATTTTCACATAGCTGGAGGCGCGACGCCGTCAGGAATAATCCTGACGCCGTCTCTAGCGTCTG
Organism: Tanacetum coccineum; assembly: GCA_026074375.1. Taxonomy (NCBI): domain Eukaryota; kingdom Viridiplantae; phylum Streptophyta; class Magnoliopsida; order Asterales; family Asteraceae; genus Tanacetum; species Tanacetum coccineum. Next base: position 14,550 of record BQNB010019547.1, on the reverse strand, counting down.
TGAAAATTTCTTCTTTGTTTTTAATGAGAAATTTCCTACACGCAATTTTATAAGTCAAATCTAAAAAAAGTACTGCATAAAAACCTAGAATTAATCATAACCATCATAGGACTCAAAACTAACGTGAATTAATCTAAACAATTTACTTTATATGTTTGAATTTGGTTCTTAAAAACCAGATATTTCTCCTACACTTATTTTGTTGCAAAATACTTTTGATTGCAAATAAGACGAAGTTACAAACAAACATAACATGGTCACAAAGTAATTCAATCATAATAAAACAAACAATAAAGAGTTAAAACACAAGACACTCCTAATATGCGATAAAATAAATATTGGGTTGCCTCCCAAAAAGCACTTTTCTTTATTTACGAGTCTTGTAGCTAGACTCGAAGTCGCACGTCCTTACGTGACTTCTTCATCGTCCATTCCAGTCACATATTCGGGTCCAAGCTCTAATCATTCCTTATAAAATCCTAATATTTTTCTCATTACATACTCTACTCCTCTCCTTTTGTCTTCTTCGTTCCTAAGGTAGACTAATTTTGTGTGCTCTTTTTCTAAGTCCGACAGTGAGTTGTACTGTTCTATCTTATGGGGCATCTTATAGGCAACTTCATCGGTCCCGTTAATGAATCTTACAACACCTTCGGGTGGGTCGTGAGTCATGTTGGATATTTCCACAAAAGGTTTCCCTAGTACTACTTGTGACAACCTAGGGTCTATAATTGAACTAATATCCTCAACAATCATGAATTCTAAGATATAGGTGAAGTTTCTTATGAAGACATGCATTCCATTGATCCGTCCTGTGAAATTGCTAACTCCTCTATTCGAGTTTTCGATAGGGTCAATTTTTTTTCTCATGATCCAATTATACATCATCCGAGTCATGATATTTAGAGGGGAGTTAGAGTCAATGTAAGCTTTTTCCATATGCACATGCCCAATGTTGCATGATATCTTGAGGTTTGATGGGCACCCTTCTGTGATGATGGGGTTCTTTAGAAATATCGAAGGGATTTGGCCACACATGAGGTACTTGTGATATGCGAGTTCACTCCTAGTCGGGAATATGTCAAAATATTCCACATCATGTTCTCCTACTTCGGGTTTCTCCTCATGGGAATCATCGTACTTCTTAACTATTTCAATAAACATTACGTCGCCATCAACCCCTTTGGTGCAAAAAAGTTTGGTGATTGATGATTGGGGAACCAACCCGAGCGATTCGAAGAATGAATTGAGTTTGAGGACTTTTTTAGTGATAAATGAAACTGATGGATTGGGTGGCGTGGAAGGGTTGACATCGATATTTTCCAGGCTGACCTTCTCTTCTTCTTCATTCTCTTTAGTTTTGTCATCATGGGAGTCGCTTTGTTGCTTGGGATGGATCGTGACGGCATTGATCGAACCATGGACATGGGTTGAGCATTGCGGGTCCATTGTTGGGTAAGAAAGAGCAGACAAAACTAGATAAGTACTCAGTTTCAGGTTCTTAACCGTATCGCTAGGTAGTGCTCTTGCTATTCGATCAGTGATGGCCTTCAACACTGTGTTAATTTTGTTGGTCATCTCACTTTGCTGTTGTTGAAATTAGCTTCAAACTTGGACAGTCTAGTGCTCTTGAGATGCCATAAGTGGATACCAATCCTTTAGTTTGATTGACTGTTAAAGACTTGAGGACCGGGTTGTTGAGAAATAGTTAAGATTAAACCTTTGGGTGGACGCGTTAGGTGGGTTTGAAAATTTATTTTGGGAATTTTGGGGTTGTCTCCACCTAAGGTTTGGGTGACTTTTCCATGACGGATTATAGGTGTCACCAAAGTTGTTTTGGTCGGGCTTGAAAGTATACCACTTATCTCCCGATTTTTTTTTTTTTCTGTGAACCTCTTTCCTCTCACTTCGTTTATACGCGAGGACGTGTAGTCAACAAAAGCTTGCTCGGGAGTTTTCATGCAGTATTGTGTGTCATGAGGACCACTGCATATTTTACATGAAGAAGAGACTTTTTTCACTTGAACAGGTTAAGAAAGATAAGCTTCCATCAAGTGTTGGACTTGACTTTCGAGCTCGATTAGACGGCGGTCAGATGTACTCGGGACATCTTGAGGCAAAGCGATTGCCTTGACTGGCTTAGTGAAATCCCTTGGGTTGTTCCAAATTTTGTTGTCATAGAGGGTGAGGTCCTCTAATAATGCCCAAGATTCTTCAGCGTTGAGGTCACGAAGCTTACCACCGGCCGATTGGTCAATGGTTCGTCTTGTGACGGGATTGACATGGTCATAAAAAATTTAGACATGGAGCCAAAGATCGATGCCATGATGAGGGACTTTTTGAAGTAAGTCCTTAAAACAAGTCCATGCTTCAGATAAAGATTCACCTTGATGTTGTTGGAACATCAGGATATCGTTGCGGAGTTTTGCGATCCTTCCCGATGGAAAGAATTGAGCAAGGAATTGGGTAGTAAGATCATCCCATGTGGTGATGGATCCTGCTGGAAGGCGTTCAAGCCAATTGCTAGCTTGATCGCAAAGGGAAAATTAAAATAAACACATGTACGTTCTTTCTCTATTGTCACCGTCAAGGTCGAGTGAGTCCACAAGTTTAAGGAAATCCTTGAGGTGTTGATTTGGATCCTCAGACCGAAGTCCGTGGAATGAGCATTTGTTTTGCACCAACAAGATGGTGTCGGATCAAAGAGGTACTACATTGTTCCCTACGGGGAGCTCAATGGTATTCCTATAGCCCTCGTGGCTAGGTTTGGAGTAGTCTCCTAGAGTACGGATAGGATTCTCGTCTCCCATGGTGGTTGACGAGAATGAGTTACGAAACAAATAGCACAAAGAAAAGATAGAATACAAGAAAGCTAATATGCGGAAATTAAAGTCTCACTTGAAAGGATTCAAGCGAGTAGAACTAAGCTAAATTATGATCAGAACCTAACTATTCCCCAGGCGACGGCGTCAAAAACTTGATGTGCGGTCGTCGTAGGACTTCTACACGAGAAGTTTTACAACTCCCTAGGCAGTGCACCTAATCGTTGTAGTGTAGTATAGGCAAGACTCGGGGTTGTTTATCGTTCACTCGAGGAATAGGTTGGGAAGGCTTGATCACGGTCTAACAGAATTCTAAGGGTTGAGGGAAGATTATTTTTGTATTTTTGTATTTTATGGAAAGCAGTAAAATCATATAATTGGAGGGAGGTTTGGTTTTAGCTATTTAAACTAAATAACAACTACGCTACTGGTGATAACAATAAGATAAAAGATTGTGTTCATTTAATCATGTATTACTCCCTAGATTGCTTCTCCTAGTGTTGTTGCCTTGTCACACTTGTGATGATCTATGTAACTATTTCCTAAGTCATGAATGAATTACACGAACCCGCCGTCTACTTAGTATCCCGTTAGAGCAACGCACCTGTAAGGTAGTATGAAGACTATTACAAGGCCCCTAAGAGTACACTAAGTTCATGTGAAATATATTAAGAGTGGATCAACCATATTAGGGGGCAAGGTAGTATGAATACTGTTACCCGATGGTATCCTTTCTACAGAATCATGTTTTCCTAGACATATCAACAGCGATACAGACAAAAGCTGGTTTTCTAAGACCTAACATGCACATCCATCACAAGAAGCAACATCACTAAGATCTACATTCTAGGTTTCATACAATCATAAACAAACACAATAATAGGTTTAGCCAAGCATGTTAAAGATTAAACAAGAACAATAAATAATCACACAACACATAGACATATTGAATGATTAAGTAAACCATACTTGATTAAAACATGAATTAGAAGAAGTACAATAGGGTTTTTAGGCCTTAAAATCATCTCATACAGTTTCCATAAGAACTAGGGTTCGTACCCTCTTTTTATTCTAAAGTTACACCCTCAAAACCTTAAATTCGGGTTTGTATATATAAGAAAAATGACGCGACGGCGTTGCATTTTAGTCATGACGCCGTCGTGAGTAGAATCTTCTAGATCTGCGTGTGAGTCGGTGCGGGCTGACACCGTCTCGAAAGGTTGTGACGCTGTTACTTTATGGGTTGTGATGGCGTCGTGTATAGCTTGTGACACCGTTTCCAGGCTTTGTGAGTACAAATCTTCAAGAGTCTTGGTGTTGGTCCATAATCTTGTCGATTTCTTTTCCAAATGAGCCCAAGTCACGTGTAAATCTTCCAAATGTCTTCCAAATGAGAAATACATGAAAAGGAACGATTAAGTACCCATTTTAGGCATAAACACACGATTTTGGGGGTTAAACGACCCCGGAAAAGTGTATAAAATGACACCTTATCACCACTACTGGATGGCAAGGTACTTAGAGTATTAGGAGAGAAATTGAAAGAAAAGATGAGGCAATCCCTAGAGCTGTACCAATTGCAAAGTCTCCCTATCGTTTGGCACCTTCTGAATTGGAGGAGTTATCGGGACAACTCAAAGAACTCCAAGACAAAGGTTTCATTCGACCAAGTTCATCACCTTGGGGAGCGCCGATGTTGTTCGTTAAGAAAAAGGATGGTTCTTTTAGGATGTGCACTGACTATAGAGAATTAAACAAGTTGACAGTTAAGAATCGTTACCCGCTTCCTAAGATTGATGATCTATTTGACCAACTGAAAGGGTCGTAGTTTTTCTCAAAGATAGATCTTAGGTCTGGATACCATCAACTGAGAGTGCATGAAGATAACATTCTAAAGACTGCGTTTAGAATTCGTTACAAACATTTTGAGTTCACAGTAATGTGCTTTGGTCTGAATAACGCATCAGCGTAAAATCCAAGGATTTTAATGAATCGAGTTTGTGGCCTTATCTTTGATAATTAGTGATAGTATTTATCGACGATATCTTAATATACTCTAAAGACTTGAGAGAGCCTGTAGAACAATTAATGTAAGTCTTGAACTGCTCAAAAAAGAGAAACTAAAAGCTAAGTATCTACAGTGTGAATTCCTGGCTAAGGAAAGTGTAGTTTCCGTAGACATGTGAATAAATGGTAATAAGAATTCATGTAGACCCTATTAAGATTGAAGCTGTTAAAGAATTTGAAAGCCTAGAACTCCGACCGAGGATACATTCATTCTTAGGATTAGCGGATATTTCCTTAGTTCCATTGAGAACTTTCTACGATAACTAAGTCTCTACTATCTTTACTCAAAAGTGTAATACTTTCTATTGGGGTGAGGCCACATGAATTGGAAATTCCAAACCTGAAAGATAATTTGTGTAATGCGCCTGTTCTAGCTCTCCTTGATGGACTGGAAGACTTTGTGGTATATTGTGATGCGTTCGGGATAGGACTAGGCTGTGTATTAATGCAAAGAGGTAAATTGATAGCCTCCGCGCTTAAGGCATTAAATTCAAGAGAAGAATTATATACCCATAAGTTTAGAGTTTGTGACGTCGTGTTTGCACTTAAGATCTGGAGACATTACCTGTATGGGACAAAGAGTGTCATCTATATAGATCGTAAGAGTCTTCGACATATCTTTAGTCAGAAAGGGTTGAATATGCGACAGCGTCGCTGGATAGAGATGTTTAGTGATTATGACTGTGATATACGCACCATATTGAGTAAGGCGAAAAACATGATTTATTGGGGGGTATTTTTTTTGGGGGTTTTAATTGATTTTTATTTTTTGATGCCTAAGTAGGAATGAAAGAGTAACGCCCAAAGAGTTTTAGCTATGAATATGATCCCATTAGTCGAGTATTAGGATATTAAACTGACGGCTCAAAAGGGAGGCTGATTGATGACTGTAGGATTGCAAAAAGGATTAGATGAGATGATAGAAAAGAGATATGATGGGACTTTGTACTACCTGGATCGAATATGGGTACCTTTGAAAGGTGAGGTGAGAACCCTGATAATGGATGAAGCCCATAAGTCGAAGTACTCTATACACCCAAGAGCTGATAAGATGTATTATGATTTTGATAGTATGTATTGTGGAGCCTGGAATGAAAAAGGACATAGCTGAGTATGTTAGTAAGTGTTTGACTTGTTTAAAGGTTAAGGCTGAGCATCAAAGGCCATATGGCTTGCTCCAGTAACCTGAGATCCTCATATGGAAATGGGAAGGAATAGCTATGGATTTTGTGACTAAGTTGCCTAGGACTAGTAGTGGGCATGGCATAATCTGGGTCATTATGGACTAGTTAACTAAGTCTGCTTATTTTCTACCTATACACGAGGATTATAAGATGGATAGATTGGATAGATTGTATTTGAATGAGATAGGTTCTAGACATGGTGTGCCGATCTCGACCATATAAGATCATGATAGTCATTTCACATCAAGGTTTTGGCAGTCAATGCAAGAAGCATTAGGAACTCGTTTAGACATGAGTATGGCTTACCACCCTCAGATCAATGGGCAGAGTGAGCGTACTATTCAGACTTTGGAAGACATGCTTAGAGTGTGCGTCCTGGACTTCAAAGGAAGTTGGGATGTTCATCTTCTGTTGGTTGAGTTTTCGTATAACAATAGTTATCATTCTAGTGTGAGATGTGCTCCGTTTAAGGCATTGTATGGTAGAAAGTGTCATTCGCCAATCATGTGCACTGCTGTTAAGAGGAGGAAGCCTCTAGAATTTAGTCTAGGTGACTATGTTTTGGTCAAAGTGTCACCTTGGAAAGGTGTGGTACGCTTTGGGAAGAAAGGGAAACTAGCACCTAGATTTGTTGGACATTTTGAGATTATTGAAAAGGTAGGCCCCTTAGCCTACATGTTAGATTTTCCTAAGGAATTAGATGGTGTTCATGACACGTTCCACGTGTCGAACCTTAAGAAGTGTTTGGCTGATCCAACACTGCAAGTGCCTTTGGATGAGATTCGAGTTGATGATAAGTTGAATTTTGTAGAAGAGCCTGTATAAATTTTGGAAAGAGAGTTTAAGAAGCTGAAGCGTAATAGGATTGCCATTGTCAGGGTTCATTAGAATTCGAAACGTGGTCCTGAATTCACGTGGGAACGTGAGGATCAGATGAAATTGAAGTACCCGCATTTGTTTAGTGCTGGTAGTTGTTGAATTTCGGGGTCAAAATTATTTTTTTAAGGGGGGTAGAATGCAACCCTTGCCCTTTTTGTGTTTTGAATATTTCATTTATAGTCCTTTGACTATTTGACGTTTGTTAGTTTATTCAAATTTTGTACCATGTTGACGGTGGTGATTTTGTTGAGAATTGTGGTAATTTATGGTTATTTGTGAATAATATTCCTTTTTAGAGGTTATTGTTATGTTATTTGTATTCCATGTGGTTTGACACATGAATTTTGAGAAATGCCGAAAAACGAGTCTTGACACGTCTGTTAATGTCCAAATAAGTTTTGAAGGGTTTAAAGTGTAAATATGTCGTGTAAATATTATAGGTTAATGGAAAAGTATTTTTAAGGTGAATAAAAATGCTAATTAACTTTGGGGAAAATTTTACGAGTATTTAAGTGATTCCGATATGAAAAGAAAGACCCGACACCCCCTAAGATGCCAAAATTGGTCATGTATGCTTAAGGGGACAAGGAGGCTTAATTTTAGCTAATATGTCCCAAGGATGTACACTTATATGCTTTCACTAGACATTGCCACTCATTTCTTTTCATTTCAAAAAAATAAAACACATACATAGGTGTGTGTGTGTGTGTGTTCGTCCGCCACCATCCACCACAAACCACCATAGATTTTCCAACTTTGATCAAGAACGTGATATTCCAGGTTGATACGAGTATTTGGGTATTCATTTAAACAATATTTGGGTTGTCCGGTTCGTGTCGAAATCTACATTTTTGAAGATTTTCTTGTAAGTTTTAAAATTTAAATTTCGTTTGTCCTTTTGGGTTTATATTGATGCATAGATGTTAGTTGTACAAGTTTGGTTGCGTCAGATTCAAAAAGAAATAAAGGGATTTTGTAGTTTTGATGTTGTGGTCGTGATGGTTGAGAAACATATATTTCTAGATAGCTTATTTTGAATAATAGTTTGTATAGCTTATAAATATAAATTGCTAAATTGCTTATTTGTAGATAGCATGTATAGCTTATTTTTGGCTTATTTCGTGTCTTATTTTGAGCTATGGCTTCGCAACTCCTTTGAATAAACACAAGGAAATGTGATTTGATTATTTACGTGGTATGGCGTATGCCGTGAACTATTTTTATAGCTTATGGTGATAACCAAATGCGATGCGTAGCTTATTAGCTTATTGTCAAGCTTAATATATGTATTGTGGATCTTATGGACTCACCACCCAATAAGCTTATTTAAGTCGTGGCTTAATGGGAGGGCTTATTGTGGTCCGGATTATTTTCTACTTATTAATATAAGCTTATGTATATAAGTGGACCTTGGTTTTTGACTTGGATCGTATTTTGGACTTATAAATATCTTAATGGACCCTTATTGGGCCTTAAAGCCCAATAAGCGATATTTAGTCGTTATAAGATTTTTGGCGGACTTTTTGAAAGTGAAATGTATTTACGAAGTGGTATTAAACGATATTTTGGGGAAAAACGTTTTAGTAAACGTTAAAGATCGAGATTTTAGAATTTTGTTAGAAAAGTGTTGAAAGTTTGAAAAGTGTTTGAAATAAAGGTTAAAAACCTTGGAAAACGTTGTATGAACGTACGGGTCATGTTGAAATTTCGTGAAAAGTTTATACTTAGAAATTTTTACCTAAATACATGATTTTTAATTTTTAATAATAAAATATTATTTAATTATTTTATTTATTTAATAAATTCACTAAAAGACGAAAAATATATTTTTTCTCAAAACTTCTCAAATATGTTTATTATGAGTAAACGACAATTTCAAAACCTATTATAATTATTTTCACTGACAGAGGTTTCCGATCGAGTTATATTTATAATTATTAATTATAAATATTTACTTATATTACTTATCTATTTTCTTTAAATAGTATAAGTATGTATTATTAAGTAATGGGATTGATATGATTGTTGGGATATGCCGTCAACCATCACACCACTAAATTGTTATGGGTAATTGTACAACGAGTCTAAACTCTATGCATCAAGCGTGAAGACTGTTTTGGAAATGAATGATTAAAATGGGACATTAACTAGACTAGGTCGTGTGCGGACGTCGTTGCATTTGCTTGTGTGATTGAGATTTGGTTGCTAAAGACTTGCTTGAGGTGAGTTCTCGTAGCCCCATTTTTACTGTCTTTTCTGTTGGGGGAAAATGATACTCAAATGTGTTTTGAAATGTTTTGAATTGAACTGTGCGAAATGTGGTTTTGTTTTGGGACAAGATATGTGCTTATGACTGCTATGTGAATATTATGTGTTGCATGATTGTTTGGATCGGAGGGGTACGCCTATCCCAGTGTTTGTATGATTGTTTGGATCGGATAGGTACGCCTACCCAGTATTTGTGTAGTTTTTAGAGCGGATGGGTACGCCTACCCTGGTATGTGTAAGGTCCTGCCCTAATCTAGTGCTCCAGCTGGTAGGCCCTTTAGGTGCGTAAGTGACATATGGTGATTGACTAGCGGGATTGCTAGGTTGTGTTACATGACTAGCGGGGATGCTATGTCTTGGGTTGTTTGCATATATATTCACTGTCATATTGCACTATTGTCCATTGTTTTGAAATATTGGCACATCTTTTGGGTTTAAGGTCAAACCTACGAGCTCACCAACATTATTGTTGAGGTTTTTGAGTATCATTTTCAGGTGAAGTAAAAGAGGAATAAGTTGGTGATATGTGATAGCAGACTTAGAAGCATCCCGAGTGGATTTTCATGTGAATTCTTGCTTGTTTATTTTAGTTGGTTTTAGTATTTGGAAGATTTTGGTTTGAGTTTGGATTTGGACCCTTGTGTGGGCTATTGGATTGGTAAGAGTTTATGGATTTGATTGTGATTTGGGACATCACTCAAGGTTGTTCGAGGTTGATGGTCTTCGTAACACTTGAAGTTTATGCATTGTAGTTTTCTCTATTTTGTATCTTGTGTTATGATTGATCATTATGTTGCGCTCCTGAGTTTTTGCCATTGTCGGGGTGTGACAATTTAACATATAGAGAGTTTGGCATGAGATTAATGTTAGCACCAAGATCGGGTAAAGCATCACATGAGAAAGCTTTGTTGAAATTACATAGAATGAGAAAACTTTCGGGGTCTCTAAGTTTTGGTGGAACTTTGTTTTGGTTTAAAGCAGAACTTTCATCGCTTAGGAAAGCAGATGAAATTTGTTCGAGTTTGTGTTTATTGCTAACGAGTTCCTTATGAAATTTTCCATAGTTCGACATTCCTGCTAAAACATTGACAAGAGGTACATTGATTCGAACGGCTCGAATCAAGTCGAGGAATTTCCCGTACTGAGCTTCCATTTTTTCCTTTCTGAGGCGTTGAGGATACGGGATCTTTGGTTTATATAGTTTAGGTATTGGATTTTCTTTGACTGGTTTTGGAGTTTGAGATTTGGGTTAAGGTATAGGTTCTTTATCTTCATCCTCACTATCGAAGATGATAGGAGTTTCAGAATCATTTTGTTAATCATTTGGGTTGGTTGGTGGATCGTAGGATTTACCACTCTGCATAAATACGGAATTTACATGCTCATTTCGAGCTTGCGGTCGTTGATAAGGTTTGGATGAGCTACCTTTTGGGTTAGGCTGAGTGTTACTAGGAAGAGATCCAAAAGGTTGACCAGATTGCTTGTCAGCAAATCTATCAAATTTAGCTTCGAGATTTTGGATTGATGCTTGATGAATTTTGGTTGTGGTTTCGAGTATGATTTTTAGATCCATAAAAATATCTTTAACAAAAGAATTGGTCGAGTGTTGAGCTTTTATGAAATCGCTTAATTGTTTTTGAAGATCGTGTTTATCATTAGAGTTGGATCGATAATTATCTCGGTTGTAATCGTTTCTTCCGTTTGAACGCCAATTATCACGATTTGAGTCACGGTCTCGGTAATCATTGTAAAAATGAGTACGACGGAATCTTCTTCATGGAACATAGGTGTGTCATCATCGTTATGATCGAGGTTTGGTTGTTTTGGTCGAGATTGAAGTTATTTGTACTGAGCGTCCATTTTCATGGTCATGGCATCCATTTAGGCCATAATTTTGTCAGTGTTAGAATTACTGTTACCTTCATTAGCGAAATCAGCGGTTTTCTTTAAAGAAGATTTTGTTTTTTGGTTTTTAGCCCAGTCGAGCTTGAGTAAGACTTTGTCTTTGAGAAGTTGGTAAGCTTGGTTTGGTGTTTTATAGAGGAAAATACCACCAGCTGCAGCATTTAGAACTTCTTGGGTTATTTCGTTGATTCCATGGTAAAAGATATTAATGATATTGCCATTGGATAGATTGTGACCATGGCAATTTCTAAGCATTTCTTTCATACGGAGCCAAGCTTCGGTTAAGGTTTCATTTTCATGTTGAGAAAAGGCTTGGATTTCTCTGAGGAGTCGATCGAAAAGAGCTGGGGGAAAGAATCTGCTAATGAAAGCGGTTCGAAGTTCATCCCACGTTTTGATAGTTCCTTCGTTGAGTTCATCCAGCCATGTTTTTGCTTCACCCGTGAGTGATAGGGGAAACATCATTAGGCGGACGGCTTCATTTTTGGTGTCTCTGTATTTAAACATATCACATATTCCGAGGAATTCGTGAATGTGTTTGTGCGGATCGGTTTTAATTCTACCATCAAACTGGTTTCCTTTGACGAGAGTCAAGTGGTTACCTTTAATAGCGAATTCGTTTGCGGTTTCAGGAATGGTGATTGCGGAACCGGGAGTCGGAGCGACAACACGGTCGGCAGCCCACATTGGTTCATCATCCATTGGATTGTAATTTTCAAGGATATCAAGAAAGTGACAGAAATAGTTGATGTCAAGAATTAGAGTGTAAACAACTTTTGGTTGTGCAGGTGGTTCGTTTCTTTGTTCGAATGGAACTCTCCTGTTTCGTCGACGAAGTCTTCGATTCAGGGAACGTTTAGGTTTAGGAAGTGGTTCAACAAGTTCAGAGTTGGAAGCACGTGTATGCATCCAAAGGAGAATTTGTTTTGGTTCAGTTTGCCAGAAAACTGTATGACGATTTTGAAATAAAAAAGAAAATGGTTAAAAATTATTTTAAAAATTATTATAGAACAGCTTAAAAAAAATCCCCAGCAGCGGCGCCAAAAACTTTGATGTGTTTCAAAAGCTTTAAATTTATTAGACTGACATTACCGGTTTATGAAATGGAAACACACGGGTAAAAGTATAACCCACGTATGTAGTATAACATTTTAGGTTAAGACCATGTCTCCACAGGGATTTGATTTTTGTTTGAGTAAATCGTAGTTAAAATAACATTAACACATTTAAGATAAATGATACTGGGATTCAATTAATTATGCAAGAATGATGCTCGGAAAGCTTCTTATATTTATAAGCAATGGTGATAATTACCGATCTCAGATTTTGGACTTTAAACTTATAAATAACGGATTTCTCGTCAAAACACAATTTTACAAACTAATTTGTTTAACTTAGTCTCTATATTATTTTAATCGATTCAAATGTTGTCACTCAAATAATGCAGTTACTATTATAAGCAATCCATTTTGTTTATCACATACCGTAAGCGGATTTCTCCTTTCAATCGTTAAAGACCATAAGACAAATCTATAAAACTATATAGTTCAAAACGAGTTTTCCAACTATAACCGTTGATGAGTATATAATCAAAGTTGATAAGATTAGACATGTAGGTCTCCTAACATTATTTAAAGATTAAAAGATCGTAAAACTATTTACAATTGGCTTATTCATTATATAAACATACGAGTAGTCATGCGAGATATAGCTGTCAAGTAATGAGTTAAACAAGATAACATATATGCCCGGGGTTAAGAATATGGATCAAACTCTACCCGTTACAAGTATCGAATCTTACTACAACCTTTATTCACTAAATACTATGATAGTGTTCTTCGTTCTTCGATCTTTGATCTTTGATCTTCAACTCAAGATGTTTGAGAGAGATGTGTGTGTGAAAGGCTTTGAGAGATTGAATGAATGATATGAAAATGTCTTGAAAATTCGTCTCTATTCATAGGCTGAAAAGGGGTGAAAGTGCGGCGCACATTCTAAAATGTGCGGCGTACTTTCCTTTGTCGGTGCAAGAATCATTAATGTTATTGAGAAGTGTGGTGCACATACAGAAATGCGCGGCGTACTTGGTGAGTTAATGCAGCCTTCATTTAATTCTCTTTAATTATTTAAACTTGATAGGAAGTGCGGCGTACATGGTGAAATGTGCAACGTACTTCTTGGCATTTTCAGCTTTAGTCCTTTCTTTTCTTCTAACTTGCTTTCCAATGAGTAGAAACACTTTTACTTTGATCGTTTTAAGCTTGGGATGTCTTCAAGTGAACATGCACATATTATTAAGTACCAAAAGCTTTTTTCACGTGTATCTTTATCTTGAATTTCTTCAAGTTCTTCGGCCCTCCCACTGACTTCTTGAGACAAAAGATTTTTCTCCAAGAATTCAGCATACCTTGCAACAACAATTTTGTTTTCAGGTGGGAAGTAGAAATAGTAACCCATCGTTTCCTTTGGGTATCCTATAAAGATACACTTAACAGATCTTTGTTGGAGTTTGTCAAGCGTATCCCGCTTCACAAGCGCCTCACATCCCCAGACCTTTAAGTAAGACAAGTTAGGAACTTTTCCATACCATAATTCATATGGTGTCTTATCAACCTTCTTGGTTGGAACCATATTGAGAATGCGTGTAGCAGTCTCTAGAGCATAATCCCAAAAGGATAACGGCAGAGTTGTAAGATTCATCATTGATCGAACCATGTCTAACAAAGTACGATTCCTCCTTTCAGACACCCCATTGTGTTGTGGTGTATATGGAGGTGTAAGCTGTTGAACAATTCCACAAGCTTTGAGATAATCTTTAAACTCTTGACTAATATATTCGCCTCCTTGATCTGATCGAAGTGCCTTTATAGTCTTTCCGAGTTGATTTTCCACTTCATTTTTAAACACCTTGAATGTTTCAAAGACTTCATGTTTATGTTTAAGTAAATAAACATAACCATAACGACTATAATCATCCGTAAAGGTAATGAAGTAGCTAGCACCTTGTCTTGACACATGTCTAAGTGGACCACACACATCAGTATGTATTATTCCAAGAAGATCAGTCGCCCTTTCGGTACGATGTGAAAATAGTTTCCTTGTCATTTTGGCTGATAAACAAGATACGCATTTATCAAAAGATTCTTCATCTGTTGATTTTAAAAGCCCATCATGTTGCAGCTTTTCAATACGTTTCTTGCTTATATGAGCAAGACGACAGTGCCACAGATAAGTAGAGTCCAAGTTGTGCTTGACTCTTTTATTGCTAACATTATAAATAGAATTAACATTTGGCACACGATTAATCATATCAATTTCATAAATACCATTACTAGGAATAGCATTAAAATAAAGAACATTATTCTTAGAAACTGATATTCCATAATCCATAAAACATTGGATTAAACCATTATCAACCAAACGTG
>BQNB010019546.1:44608-66688 GCA_026074375.1 Tanacetum coccineum | reverse complement strand
GAAGCTAGCTTTCCACTGAGACTTTTCATTTCCTTCAATGTTTTTGGAGAAGTGAGATCCGATATGGCCTTTGTCTTTTTGGGATTTGCCCTGATCCCTTGCTCTGTGTAAAAGGCTGTCTTCTCCTCATCTTCTCTTGCCATCTGAATTTGATGGTACCCTTTGTAGGCATCAAGGAAGCACTTGTACTTGAAACCCATGACTGCTTCGACCTTGCAGTCAATACTGGGTAAGGGATAATAGTCTTTTGGGCCCATTCGGCTACCTCCTTAGTGACCGCTTTGCTTTTTTCTGGAGAAAAGGTCCTCCTTTTTTGGCAAAACGGCTCCAAAGATGAATTTACATTGAGGGAGTGCTCTATGATCTTTCGAGGCACCCCGATCATGTCAGCAGGTTCCCAAGCGAAGACCTCCATGTTATTTATTAGGAGTGTCTTTAGTTGGTTCTTGCAATCTGGAGAAAGTCTTCTTCCTATGGTAATAATTTGATCTGGGAAGTAAGGATTAACTAGTATTTGCTCAGTAAGGTCTGCCCCTTCATCTGGCTGTCCTGTCTCATGGACTTCCGGTTGCTTCTCCGTCAGTATTTGTTTTTCTTCTCGAAGTCTGCATTCTGCGATTATCGTTGACCGGGTCACCAGAGTTGCTATTCCTTTTGGAGTGGGGAACCTGACCATTGCGTGGATAGTCGATGGAATAGCATGCAGTGCTTTTAACCCTGGTCTTCCCAAGATTATGTTGTAGGGAGAGGGGGCGCGAACGACCAAAAATTTTATTGACATCCTTCTGCTTAGACCTTCATTCCCAAAGCATACTTCCAGATCAATTTTCCCCAACGGTTTCGCAACTTCGCCGGCGAAACCCACCAAGTCCGTTCTTGTTTCTCTTAGTCCGGCCCTTACCTTCGGGGGCAAGTTTTCAAAACAATGTTCAAACATGACCTCCACGGATGAATCCTCATCCCCATACACACGCCTTACCAGATAACCTTCCACTTTGGCTTCTATGATTAGAGGTTCATCGGACGCATCATCTGATATGACCCCTGGAAAGGTGATAGGGACGTTCATCCAAGCTTCTGTTGCTTCACGGTCCTTGCGTTTCTTCTCTTTGGAGGAGAGGGTTCTGACCATGTTGATTACATTAGGTGGAGGGGGAGGGTTTCTGCCTTGGCCCCTTCCTACTCTTTGCCTTAAGTCCTTCATCAAGTGATTCAACTTTCCTGATTCGAAGGCTATTTCTAATTGTTTTCTCAATTGTATGCAATCGTTTGTGTGATGACCCTTATCTTGATGATAGTCACAGTATTTATCGGGGTCGCCTGTTCTCAACGGGTTTGCCACTGGCCTTGGTGCTGGCAATTGCAGTTGGGTTTCGGTAGCTAAAATTTCTTTGGGACACTTAATCAGAGAGTCCAAAGAGAGTACCGGCACTGCTTTGTTTGCTTGGTCTCTTTGGGGGTAGGGTGCTCTGTAATCCCTATGCCTTCCCCCGCTGAAATTGTCTCTTGCCTTGTAAGGGTTCTTATAGTCATTTCCCTTATAATCTCTTCTTTGGCTACTCCGGTTGTCTCTGTCATTTCTCGTGGAGGTTGGAAAGGTCAGTCTCTGATGGACCTCTCGTGGCCCTATCGGAAAAGACAGGCGACGATGAATGTCCCTCGACTCTCCCGGAGGGAGTTCCGTGCGGGCATACGCTTCTTCTGCCCGGACGAATTCATCCACCCTTCTCATCATTTCGTCAACAGTCTTGGGTATGTTGCTTGAGAAGCGCTTTGCTAGCTCCGGAGATTTTACTGAATCCATGAAGGACGAGATTTTCATGACCTCCGGAACACCCATGATGAGACCAGTTTCCACTGTCCATCTTTCTTTGAATGCCGGTAGGGTCTCATTAGCCCTTCTGACAATCTTGGTGATCTCATGGGGCTCTTTGTAACACGCTCTTCTTATCGAGTATCTGTTGGTGAATGCTTCCCTTAGTTGATACCACTCATTGATGCTATTGAGTGGGAGACTCTCGAACCAACCCCTGGCTCCTCCGTCCAGCGTTTGCTGGAACATACGACACCAAACCGGCATGGGCCATTCTCCTGAGTTTGCTGCCATCGAAAAGCGGTTTAAGTGATCGGCTGGGTCAGTGGACCCATCATACAGCGTGATGTTGGCAGGCATAACATATTCCGGGCCAGCGAATTCAATGATCCTTCTTGTGAGGGGTGTTTTTAGCTTTTCCTTGAAGGGCTTGCTTAAATCTTCCTCACCGACATCTTTTCCTCTCGCGACACGTCCTTCATTTAGAAGTATATTGTCCGTTCCAAAATCCAGACGTATCGGATCAGCCTTATTCTGTCGGTTATAATCTTTGATTATGGACTTCATTGCCGAAATGTGCCCTTCAATCTGCTCTTTGGTGAGAGGAGGGGGAGTCTCTTCTCGCTCATCCCTACCGTCCAACTCTCCTTGAGATGGTCCCGTCATTCTCTCTTAGCTGGTAGATGAGATAAAACGGGTCCCACGGATGGCGCCAAAATGTTAAGGTAAAATACCGTACCTTGAGTCTAGGGTGCGTTCCCTCGTCTCTTGATGGAGTATCCCCTTTAATTATCTGAAAATAAGAAAGAACACCCGTTAACTCGCCCCGGGTGTTGACCCAGGACCAAGCTCGGGCGTGAGAGTAAGTATGTGAATGTTAGCCGAAGAGGCTGTATGGTGAAGCCGAAGAGGCTATAGTAATAAATGTATGTATGTCGTAAGAAAGTGTTGACCGTCAAGTAATAAATGCTTGGGTATTTATACTACTTGAAGTACTGTTTGGAAGTACTGTTCTTGACACCTTGGGAATGAAAGAGACGACCTATACCTAGCCCTTGCCTTGGGTGTCGGTATACCTTGGGGACATCGCTCCTTAATTCCTGGAATAGCGATGTTGCGTAAGTGCTTGCTATTATCCAATAGTTTGAAGAGGTGTCATTCTTTATCGAGTCTAACATTTTGTCTTCTTTCGGGTTGATGTAGTACGCCCGTCCGGATCCCGGATGACCCGTTCGGAAGTGAGTAGCTTGCTTGGTCTTAGAATTTATTCGATCGGGCTTGAGTTAGACCGCTTGGGTTTTATGTAGCCCATTCGGACTACTAGCCCGTCCGGCATATACACGGACACCGCCAATGTTTTTTTTTTCTGTCTGATTACTGAAGTTTATAACACGTATTTGGCTTAGCAGGATCAGTTAGAGTGATGCATTACAGGATTACTCATTGAAAAACACATTGGGTAAGCTTTAACCTGTTTGTTGTTCAACCATTTAAGTGTTTCATTTTTTACATATTGTAAAAAAAGTGTAAAATAAAATGACTTTACTTTAGATTCAACTCAATTTTAAAAAGAAAATACAGCTTGAGTGCTATCTAAATAACAGTCTGGATGTAGTACTGGGGTGCTGCTTTGGCTTGAATAGATGCATACTTGGAGCTTGCAAGAGTCTACATCATAGTTGGGCTTTAGTTAGAGTTATTTGAGAGTCTAATAGGTTCCTCAAAATATTACCTCTTAGCAAAACACCAGACTAAACCCAATTGAAGTTGATGGGTAGTCATCTTAACCTGTTAATGACAAATCACAACGTGCTTCTAAGTAAAGCAGAAATAGAACGTTTACATCGTACATAAAACATATAGTATGGTTATAGTAGTCGCTACTCTTAATTCACTGATGTAAAAAAGTTTTAAGTGCTCCAAAAGACAACACATATGCCCACAACATTTTTTCTTTCGGAAACATCATAATAATCTTCACTAGCTTGCATCTATTCAGCGTCGAAATGTAGTTTATTTGCTTACACTCAGTTTTGCTAGTTGACTCGTCAATGCACATGTTGGATCCTCATCCAAATCCAGTGGCCAATACATTGGTAAAACTTGATTTCTGCCAATCAACATAATAAACTTCTAAAATCCGAAGGAATAATTCACAAACAACTCAAACTAGAAAGGGTTGGCTCGTACCTCTCAAGACGCTTGGTTAGACAACGATTGATGGTATCCAAGGTATAATTTCCAAAAGCCCTCTCTAAACATTTTGCACTTTGTTGTAGTTGAGAAAGCGGTAAGATGTCCCAAAACTTCAAAACTTGAAAACATAGCGAGTTCTCATTGGCAATATCTATGCTCCACACAAGATGCAAATGTCCATCAACATTGTTTGTCTCTAACATGTTATTGAGTCCTCGTGTGTTGTGATTCTTCTGTTTATTTTTCTCTAGTTGGCGCCAACCACTTGCAAGCTTAATGAGAAGTGTTACTAATAGTTTACGAACATTAAGGTTCGTGATACTAGCTATTCTGTCAAAAAATCTCTTAGTAAAGTAAACCTGCCAAAAATAAACAGGTTATCAGTATTAACGGCCAAAGAACGGAAATTGTTGGTTTGGCATAAAAATTAATATAAATCTTTTTGGTGTACGTGTTGTACCTTCCATTTTGCCTCCTTAAAAAGTATTGAGTCGGATTTCAGTAATGAACCAAAATCAGCAAGCTCCACCAGGGCATGTACCATGGCTTGGGCCAAATGCTTATCGTCTCGTGCATTATAAACACACCCACGGTTTTCTGCATCATATACCAATGTGTTCCATACTGAACCACTCTTAATCAAGGTGTCTTTATTTCCTACGATCCAGAGGCAATGCCTAGCTCGGGTTAATGCAACATTCGCTCTTTCATGACTCGAAAGAAACCCAATCAATCCACGGCTATTACATCTCACGGCCGAGAAAATTATGACATCTTCTTCGCTTCCTTGGAACCCATCAACTGATCGAACATTAACTGAAAAACTCCAACCATTGGCATTCTGGTTAAATCTATCTCCAAGTTTTTCTTGAATTGCATCAACCTGAGCCTTGTATGGTGAGATGCAGCCAACGGTGACAGTTTGTTTCTTCGCAACAGATTCTATTACAAAAACAAAAGAAAAGAGTTTATAGAAAGACCAAAAAACAAAAATAAATATCAAGAAAACGTTCTACCTTTGTAAAGATTTGCAACAAGCTCGGCTATCACAGCAACTTCCACCATGTTTCTTGTGCTATAGTTCTTGTCTAATTCCTCCTTTGCAGAATCTACATTGACAAACGAGTACGATCCATACATGCCATCTTTCAGAAAATGATTTGCACAAGGTCTATTGATGACATTAGGACCATCCAAGATCTGCCCGTTGTAGAACTCAGTGTTGGGAAACTGGCTAATTGTCGGGTGCATTCTGTATTGAATGTTGAGAAGGTGTTTTTTATGACCAAGTAACACCAGTCTCTCAAATAAGCTTCTTCCAAACTTAGCCTCCTCACAGATCTACAACACATTATAAAACTATTCTAAATCATTTTCTTAAAAAAATTGTGAACAGATTTTTCTTCGCTAAAGCCATGTTTTCAGAAATTACGCACCTTGCTTTGAACCATTGATGGTAGCTGCCTTTCGTCACCAACAAGCACAGCATTTCGAACACCTGGAAGCTGCAACGGAATAACCGATTCACATTCTTTAAGTTGTGCAGCCTCATCAATTATAACCAACTCTATTGGTGTCATTCCATTCCTACACAATTTCATTGAGCTTGAGGCAGTGCAGAAGATCAATAAAGCACTTCTCAGACAGAAGCTATAAAGTTTATCTTGGCTCATAGATTTCGGAATGAAAGATACCCCTCGAATCTCTTTTAGTGTTATCAGGCATTCGTTTTTGAGCAATCTCAGCGACACAAAATGTGATCTATTTACTTTCGGATTGAAGGCTTCCTTTAAGCTTTGCTTTCTAGCTACTATATCCTTCACAGACTCCCCAACCTTGTGAGCCAAATCGATAGCATAATTCATTTTCTTTGCAAAATCAAGCGGAATCACAGAAGTAGGCAAATGGGTATACAAGCTCCTGATACATAAAACAAGTTTCTTTCCCGAAACATTAAATTTGTTCAAGACAAATTCTTCAAATGTCACCTGATTTGCATCACCATTCGGGTCTGGTGTTGGCTCATTCTTCTTCTTGTTCTTCGTTCGTTTGCTCTTGGATTTCTTTGGTGTCGAAACTACGAAACAACGGTGCTCTTTCATGGGGTTTTCGAGAAACTGAATC
Source organism: Tanacetum coccineum (assembly GCA_026074375.1). NCBI lineage: Eukaryota > Viridiplantae > Streptophyta > Magnoliopsida > Asterales > Asteraceae > Tanacetum > Tanacetum coccineum. Next base: position 60,555 of record BQNB010019546.1, on the reverse strand, counting down.
ATATCACTCACACAAGTTTTCCACTTAGATAGACAGTTTGAAAGAGCATCAATTCTGTTGTCAAGAAAAACATCAAGTAGCTCTTCATGATCATCAGTGATCTTCATCCTTTCTTCGTTTCCAAATAAAACTATGTCTCCGTATCCGTAAGTATCACATCCCATATCATGATCACTTAGCAAACTCAATAACCTCTTCACAACCCCCACGACTGCGATATTTGTTGGAGCACAAGTAAGTACCCTGCGTTTAGTCCTTAATAATATGAATAATAATGAAGCAACCGTTTTAGTTTTTCCAGTCCCAGGAGGTCCCCATATCAATTTCATGCATGAACTTTGATAACAACAGTTTTTACCAGCAAGACAACTCAGCACAGCATCTTCTTGCGATGTATCCAGCTTAAAAGAATTAAAAGCTTGCCTAAGATTCAAGCCAATCACACCCTTTTCTCCTTCATTAGAGCACTTGTCACAATTTCTTGCACCCTGTATATAAATATATATCTATAAATGGGCAAGGCATAAAAGTTACATAAAGATTCTATCATACAGCTAATAAGCTGTCTTAAACATTATTATATAATGATTGTTGTGATTAACAAATTAGCAATGGGTTACTCAACAAACTTCATTGAAAGATAGCAGGTGCTTCATCGCAATGCTCATGTACACCAAAAGCTCCGACAGGTTTTGAATGACGACCTTCTTTTGCTCAAGTAATTATGAAAAACTTAAAGATTTCATTTTAAACCACAGAAAATGATGGTAGCTCGTCAAAGAATCTCGGAAAAGGGAGTCTTCATGGAGACCGGGGTAAGAGTTCAATCAATCATCTTACTACAGTACATTTAAAAAAAAATAATCTACCACGATCAATATCCTAAAAGATGCTTGAGGCTAATAGGTATGGCTGTGTTCTAAGTTCTAGGGTCATTTTCAACAAGGCATGCCCTTTTTCTTTCTTTAGTTTCAAAACTATACAAAAATACATTTTCAACAGATTTCGGGGTGGTGGTAAGATTAGGTCATGTGGAGATCAGGTTAAGGAGGGGACAAAGGTGACAGAATCCTGCTTTTTTAGGGTCCAGACTACAAAAGTAGAGAAGAGAAAAGAGCTTGTCAAGGTAGATATTAAAAACAAGATCCATCTAATCTCGGTACGAGAAGTCCTAAGGCTACCCCAGTAAGGACACCGGACGACCTACATTTTTTCTGCCACCTCAACTTTCTCTCTCCGACGACCTACATGCGACCTTTTAGCCACAGTAAGACGACCTACAATACAAAAAACATACCCCACAAAAATACTCTCTAATTAAATAACCACACACACATCACAAACACAAAATATCGGTCGTATATACAACTTAGTTCTTGGCGACCAAACATCATGACCAACATCCCACAATGGGGTGACCCTCTTGCGACCGACTAAAACCCACATGGCTACCGAGCCATTGTGGGCAGCCTAATGTCTAAAGACCTTGAGGAAGATGAAAAAGTTGATTTAGGCTATAACTGACGTCCTACCTCACCCACACCCCGCTTCGGCGGGGTTTGGTTATGTACTTATGTTACTGTTATTATTGTGAGTCTGAAAAGCAAGAATATCCCAAATCCTCAATAAATAACTTGCCGAAGAAAAGGGAGCTTTCAATCACAAGAACCTCAAAAATCACCATCAAAGCTTTCCAATATTCAATTCAAATTCAAATTAGGAGGGAAGTAAGGCTGCCCACTACGGGCCGGACGACCGACTCGGTCGCCGTCGGTCGTCCCCGTAGTGGGTAGTCGGTCGCGACCGACATCGCCGGAGACCGAAGCATAAATTTGTCGCAGGGACGACTAAAGGTCGAGGTCATTTTCAAGGGTGCAAGTATACGTTTTTTGTTTGTATATAAAAAAAACTCTATAATTTTTAAAATTTAAATAATTTTAACACTATAAATACCCACTCATTTCACCATTTTTATCACACATTCAAACAACAATTCTCTCTACACACATTTAAACCACTATAATCTACACAATGTCTTCCGATCTATTTTTTTATACCTCTTCGGACGATGAAGATGAAGTTAATAGCGAGCTTGCTGCGTTTACGGAGGCATGTCAAGCGGTTTATGACGCGTCAAACCCAAAAGTCCATCGAACCCGAGTAGAAAGGGATCATTACGGTGCTCATGATCGTTTAGTAATGGCGTACTTCTCCGAAAACCCACAGTATGACGAAGCAACATTCCGTGATCGTTTCAGGATGAGCCGAAGACTATTTACAAAAATTGTTCGAGAAGTAACCGATGCTTCTCATTTTTTTCAAGAAAGATATGACTGTACGGGACACCGTAGTATTTCAGCATTGATGAAGTGTACTTCCGCAGTTCGTCAATTGGCATACGGATGCGTTCCTGATTCTCTTGATGAATATCTGCAAATGGGTGCGACAACAGCCCGTGATTCTCTCCGAATCTTTTGTAAGGTCATCATGAATTTATATGGTGAAGAGTTTTTGCGCAAGCCGACATATACTGACATGAAAAAACTCTATGCTTATCACGATGAAAAGCATGGGTTTCCTGGGATGTTAGGAAGCATTGATTGTACACATTGGCCGTGGGCGAATTGCCCAGTCGCATTCAGAGCTCAATTTTCTAGGGGTGATCACGGGCCAGATCCATTTATTTTATTGGAAGCGATAGCTTCCAATGATTTATGGATTTGGCATGCGTTCTTTGGTGTGTCCGGGATGAATAACGACGTGAACGTTTTACGTCAATCCTCTCTTTTCAATGATCTCAAATCAAGGAGAGCATTGAATGTTTCATTCGTGGCTAACAACGTGCCTTATAAAAGAGGATATTATCTTACTGACGGGATATATATCCGCAATGGTCTGTTCTTATTAAATCAATTAAAAATCCAGGTACGAATGATCATAAACGAATATTGTATAAGACAAAGCACGAAGCAGCAAGGAAAGATGTGGAACGAGCTTTTGGTGTATTAAAGCAGAAGTGGAAGATAATTAAATATCCGGCTCGAGGGTTGACGCAAAGTAGACTATCGGATATAATGTACACATGCATCATATTACATAATATGATAATTCATGACAACGGTAATGCGATATCTCACGATTTTTTTCCAGAGGAACAACACCGTGATGATGATCCCGTAAGAACACATGCAGAATCGATGCAAGTTACTCAAGAGATAATCGACAGAACGACTCATCTAAGTCTAAAAGCCGATTTAGTGGAACACATTTGGAATAATGCAAATTAAATAGCTGATTCACTTTATTATTGTAATGTTTTAATTTTATTTGAATTATTATGTAATGTTTTTTATTATTAATGTAATGTTTTTTATTATTAATGTAATGTTTTTTATTATTAATAAAATTTAAATTTGATGTAAAAAAAAATGAAGGTCGCCTCATAGTGGCAAAAGGTCGCCTGTAAGTCGTCGGAGAGAGAAAGCTGATGTGGCGCCGGAAAATGTAGGTTGAGACCGACTACGATAGTGACAAGTAAAATGACTTACCAAGAAAAAATGTAATGGAGACAATTTCTTACAAGAGAACACCTACTAAAGTATAAGTTGTAGTGTGCCAGAAAAAAAGAGTAGAAAGTCAATCTAGCAAAACGATAGATAAAAGTTTTACTCAGAGCATAACTTTTTACTATTTGAGAAAGCTTTTCAAAGACTTTTTATCATTGTGTACAAATGTTTTTCAAGAGGTTTGAAAGAAAGATTTGGCACTAGCCAAGTCTTTGAAACAAAAGCTTTTCACTTTACAACCTTGTGATAAATGCTCTAACTCAAAACAACTTCATGTGTTGGAGAGAGTCCAAAAGACAATGTGGGAAGTCAAATCATAGGTAATACAACTGAATCTGAGTTTTTGTCTTCTTGCAACCCAACTTATCAATCTCATGCTATATCTTGTCAAGCAAAAGAAAGATAAACGACAAAAAAAAATCATAAAATTTGTTAATTTTTTAAAGAAAAAAGACGGATCAAGCTCAAAGAAAAAAAAAATAAAGAGAAGTCTAATAGGAAAAAAGTGACGGGGTCTTCTATTGTGGAATAGTTGGATCGGGAAACACAAACAAAGAGCAAAAATGACTACGAATCTTGGAGCTTCTATTGATATGGCTCAACCAAGAATCAACAAAAATCTTGAAGATTTCATCCGAGATTGGGCATCTAATAATGAAATATGATACTTGTTTGAATTCAAAACAAACACAAGATGAACACTCATTTACAAAGCTCATAGACAGTTCAATATCAAGTTGGTCTATTAGGGGTGCAATTTCATTAGAATTATTATTCAATTTAACCGACTAAAGATCATGACATAAAAAAAGATGATACGTAAATTTGATGCATAAGGGTGGAATTATCATTTTGGTAACTAAAATGTGCACTTCATAGTTACGAATGCTTTTATTTTAAATGATATGTGTAGTAGTAATATTTTGGGACAGTAAGTATCTAATAGTAACAATTTCTCACGAAACATTTCAATCTCCACTCAAGTATGTAATCCTATGTATGTTGGTATCAAATAGTTGGATAAACTGATTAATGACAATACTGTGGTAAAAAAACATACCGGGGAAGTGAATGACAATGTTCTTTGAATGACATTCATGTTCCCTGATGGTTTGAGAGCCTGCCATATACGCATATTTGTAGTTAAGTTTGTGAGATAAACAACAAAACTCTTTAATTGTTCCTTTTCCTCAAAAGAGTTGGACTCAATAACATTCGACGACAAAACTTGTACTCTTGTCGGGCTTTGATCAATTATCTTTGTCACATAAGCGATGAGAAAAGGGCTGTTTGGTCTATCAAGATCATTAATGCGTTTCGGTTTAACTTCTGTCAAAGCAACAAGATCTCCAACTTTTGGCTCATATTTCATTCCAGCTAAAGTCATCTGGTACATCAACTCTTTGTGACCACCTGTTGGTAATCGTTGAACGTCGTAAATAGAACTAACCGGTGCTCGAAAGATGCCGGCTAGTTGAGAGAGCAAATCTGCATGTGTTTCTTCATAAAGATGATAGGTAAACGAGTCCATGTATTGTGCTGTAGATGAAAATGTCAATGGAAGTTCTTCTACCTAAAAAATAAATGTCAAATATATGTACAAACTTAATCATCAGATATGCTGAATAGGTTTAAAAGATAGAACATTTGTAAAAAAACACATGAATAATAGATCAACCTGATACTTGTAAAGATCTTTGTTGAGTATATCATGTAGAGACCAGGAAAATACCACATCTAAAAACCCTTGAAGTTTTCTGCATAGTGGCTTCTTCTGCTTCTGTTTTGACATTGTAATGCTACTGCTAGTGTTCGCCATTTAATATTAAACTTTTTCTTGAGGGTTTGTTAATTAACAAAGCAAAAAGAAAAACAAGGAGGAAGATAAAAAAGCGAAGAGTCCCTCCAAATCAAAGTGAGATATTGCAGTTTTCAAAAACTGACTTTTGGTTTCCTTAGTCACTAAATAAAAAATACTTGATAAGTGCAAAAATCATCCCTGTCAAAAAATTGTCTCATGTCCTTCGTTAAATAATTGTCCAAAACACATTCCTCCGTCAATGTTTTGGGACACGATACATCCCTTGGACTAACGGTGCAATTTTTTTTCTCGTTAATTATTAACGAGAGTCTAATTTTTAACGGTGCAACTATATAGGATGGTATTGTTGTATTTTTGCTGCCACATGGATGATTTTTGCACTTCTCTCTTAAAAAAAAAAGTTTTTTTTTGTTTTTTAATTTAAAAAAAAAAACTTTTTACACTATTATTCGTAAAAAAATTTAATTTTTTTTACAAAATCTTAAGAAAAAAAAATTCGCAATTTACAAAAATCTTATTTGTTTAAAAAAAAATTAGTTTTGTTAGTTTTTTTAAAAAAATTTACAAAACTTTAAAAAAAAATCGTACTTTTACAATTTTAGTTTTGAAAAAAAAATGTAAAAAAAATGTATTTTTTAAAATCTTAGTATTTAAAAAGTACAAATTTTTTTTAAAATGTTTTGTAAAAAAAGTGCGAAATTTAAAAAAAAAATTAAAAAGTGTGAAGTTTTTTAAAATTTTTTAAAAAGTTTTGTAAATTTTTTTTAAAAAGTTTTTTAAATTAAAAAAAAATACAACAATACCCTCCTATATAGTTGCACCGTTAAATATTAGACGCTCGTTAATACTTAACGAAAAAAAACTTGCACCGTTAGTCCAAGGGATGTATCGTGTCTCAAAACATTGACGGAGAGATGTGTTTTGAACAATTATTTAACGAGGGACGTGAGACGATTTTTTGACAAACCACAGGGATGTTTTTTGCACTTCTCTCAAAATACCTCATAAATGAGAGAAGTGCAAAAATCATCCCTGTGGTTTGTCAAAAAATTGTCTCACGTACCTCGTTAAATAATTGTCCAAAACACATCTCTCCGTCAATATTTTGGGACACGATACATCCCTTGGACTAACGGTGCAAATAATTTTTGAGACACGATACATCTCTGAGGACTAACGGTGTAATTTTTTTTCCCGTTAAGTATTAACGAGGGTCTAAAAGGAGGGTATTGTTGTCTTTTTGCTAGCACAGGGATGTATCGTGAACCTTTGTTTTAAAAAAATTATTTTTTTTAGTTTTTGTTTGTTTTTTAGTTTTGTTTAAAAAAATAACTTTTTTACATTATTATTCGTAAAAATATTTAAGATTTTTTTACAATTTTTTTAAAAAAAATGCGTACTTTTTAAAATCTTAATTTTTTGAAAAAAATTTAAATATTTTTCGTACTTTTTAAAGTTTAAATTTTTTAATTTTTTACGTTATTATTCGTGAAAAAATTAAAATTTTTTTTACAAAACTTAAAAAAAAAATTCGTACTTTTTAAAATCTTAGTTTTGTAAAAAAACGTTTTAAAAATTTCGTATTTTTTAAAATCTTAGTTTTTAAAAAGTACAATTTTTTTTAAAAAAGTTTTGTAAAAAAAGTGCGAAATTTTTTATTTTTTTTAAAACTTTTTAAAAATAATCTAACCGAAATCGTACTTTTAAAAACTTTTTAAATTTTATAACACCCCGTGTTTTTCAGGTCATGTTACGATTTCAATTATTCCATTATTTCTTTATTTATAGAGTTTTGCATGTTTACTTTTCTTACTTAACTCGTCTAGCTAAATTTTAATGAGTAAATTTAACCAAGACCTTTTAAGAATGTGAATAATACAACGTTGAACTAAAGACTCTAGTAACATTTTTCTCTACGACTTATCTAACCATAAGCGTGTGTATGCTATCTGTTCACCGTAAATAAGCTTTTATCTCTAATAGGTAAACAAAAATCAAGTCTTATACTTCTTTTTTTATACATACAACAAAATTCCTTAAACTATAAATCTAATGCAAGAAACTAATATATACTCCTAAAAACTAGACATAAATCTCGTGTACTAATTCCCAAATCCTCAAACCAGTAACCTCCTAATAAGATAAGATTCTACAAGAATCCATCCCTAATATAACTCTTTTACCCAACGAATAAAGCCCAACGTCCCCTTTTATAAATCCCTAAGAACTCTTGTGATATATTGGCTATTCTTTTATTGTTTCTGCTTCCCACGCAAACCACAGTACTCACCTTTTAAACACTATGCCTTGACCTTGTTAAACCCCAAAAAGTCCTTTGCCATATATGGGTAAACACATAAACGTGATATCAAAGGAGGACACTAGGCAAGCATAACCATGTGAGTATAAATGGCCCTTTACCTGCTTCTTGCAAACACATAGAACAACACAACCCCAGTTAACATCATGCTCTCCTTACCTTGGTTTTCTTTGACCTTCTATCCTTCAATTCATATACAACACACACAACCCTTACACCTCCATTTTCTCCACAAACCCTAAAAACCCTAAAACTCCAAGAAACCCTAATTAGGTTTCTTTGGGTTCGTCTTTCTTACGAGTCGACCACACCAAGACAAGCGAGCAGCGATCGTGTTTGGTTCATAAGGGGTGCAATAGTCGAGTTTATTATTGGTTTGGGTGTTTGGTTCGTGTATACGTAAGGGGTAAAAAGATTCGTGCGTTCATCACTCTCTTTGGGCCAAGTTCTTTCGCGTCTCTGCGTTTTGTGAGCTATCACTCCTTATTATTAATCTTTAATATGCAATATATATGTCATTAGTAGTGTGCTTGAAAACCTGTTAAAAACAAAAACATATATTTTTGTGTTTCCTGTTCTACTCGAATAAAACATTAAAACACCTTGTAATTTCTAAGTAACTACTATGGGCTTGGTCCAGGGTTATGCGTGGGTAGAGAAATCATAAAAACAGAAATTATATCTTGAGCATACTAGTGGGAGTAAAAAAGAAAACATGTACACTAAGCCTACAAAAACACAGCTCACATGGGAAGCTTTGAGTGTATAATTCGACCCTAGAAGTTGAATGTAAAAGCGAACCTTAGGTATTTTCGTAAATAGGACATGTAGTAATTATATTGCCCCTGGAATCACTGGTTTTCGTCAAGAAATGAAGAAGATAGAAAGTCTCAAAGCTAGGCGTGAAAACTGTCATTTTTCCACTATTCTGTAAACGACCAGCGAGACGTTTTTCCTCGAATTATTGTGACGTTTTTACCCAATGAAATAACAAACCAAATAATGCTACATAAAGCCTGAAGTACCATCTTTAATTAGGAATAAAAACCAGTCCTTTTCGTTTAGTAACCAACTCGCAATTTGCATATGAAGTTGGCTGTTCGTCACAGGTGTTGACAATATGTCAAACACCTGGTGTGCAAATGGTCTCAATCTGCTGCGAGAACACCTACCTTTCGACCCATTTTTGACCCCGTTAACGACCCTGACACACTAAACCTATAAAAGATGAATTATAGTCCACCTGGCCTAGTTTACAACGGTACCTTTATCTCGTCCTAACGTTGAGTAACGAGGTCGCAAACTGAGACCAAAACACTGACCTCGCAGTCAGTACATGCTGGAATAAAACTCAATTATTTTTCCAAGTCTGAAAACTGTCAAACCTTGCGACACGCACACCTTTAGCCCCGTTTTTAACCTATTAAACGACCTCGTAGGACAAAACTTAAAAGACGAAAGTTATAAATGACCTGGCCGAGATGTCAAATGTATTTTTAGTTTTCATTACCGTTAATTAACGAATCCATAATTTCATTGTAAAACTCCAAGTAGTCAAATAGTAAAACTTAGTAAAATTTCACTTATTCGATTTGTTAAACGTCACTATTTCGTCTAATTATTTAACACACTTAGAGACCAAATCAAGGGCTGGCCTAAACTAACATTTTGAAGTATATGTGACCTAGTTTTCAAAAAGTCCAATATCGTAAATTACGTGTTTATATTTTGAACGCATTGACCCAATAAAGTTGACTACTTTAACATGAGAATTTACTTTCAAACATCATTATTTTAAATGGAGCTCAAGCGCACACTAGGGACGAGATTGCAAGTATTTAGTTTTATATTTTCTGCTTAGTAAATATGTATTATTTTTACTTAGGTTCGGATAAAGTCTTTTGCTTCGTTTTTCGTGCCGCTACCTTGCTATTCTGTTATCATTGATTGATGTGAGTTTATAGTCCTCATCTTACTCTTTTTAAATCATTTATCAAATCTCGGGGATGAGATCATGTTTGTTTTACAAAATGGATGCAAGTACATTTAAATTCAAATATTACGAGTTTGCCTAAGTAGCTATAACCCACTATGCCCTTCATCATGAACTGTTAATTGCATATATGTAATTGTTAATTTCATTATGTGAGCGCGAATGTTATGAATAGATCTATTTGGGATTAACATCCCCGTTCGGGCAAGTAGCACTTGCTAGTTTACCGGTTGGCCAGAAACGACGAATGTATACCATTTGGACTCATAGATGTTACGGGTTGAACATCTACATTGGGCACCATCATTTATATGTATTTGATATACATACATTGTTTAGCTTCAGTGTCATGAGCTTAGTGCATATCGTAATACATTTTTGTGATATTGTATTCGTTACTTTATAAGAGGGAAATCTTGCTATCCGCTTCATTTGATTCATAAACCTATAAATTCACCAACATTATTGTTGACAGTTTAAACATGTTTTCTCAGGTCAATAAGGTGCAAGTCATGGATACATTGGATGGTCGTCTTTTAAAGTCATATTATCATAAAGATTTACGTGCATTACATTTTGGGATATTGTTATGTTGTGAAATCTTTACTTTTCCATGTTAAACAAGTTAAGCCTATGAGCTTTTGTAACGAACAATTTATGAAATCTAATGTATCAGTTTTTAAACGACTCTTATAAAGGTCGTTCTCATATCTTGTGTTATTGATCTATGAAGTAATGCCCCCGGAACATCATATTCCGCTGTGGCCCATTTTGGGGGTGTTACAAATTTGTTTTGTACTAAACTTTTTAAAATTTTATAAAAAACTTCGCACTTTTTTAAAAAAATTAATTTTTTTTTAAATTTCGCAATTTTTAAATTTTTCCACGAATAATAACGTAAAAAAAAATACATTTTTAAAAATTTAAAAAGTACGAAAAATATTAATTTTTTTTCAAAAAATTAAGATTTTAAAAAGTGCGATTTTTTAAAAAAATTGTAAAAAAATCTTAAATATTTTTACGAATAATAATGTAAAAAAGTTATTTTTTTAAACAAAATTAAAAACAAACAAAAACTAAAAAAAATATTTTTTTAAAGCAAAGGTTCACGATACATCCCCGTGGCAGCAAAAAGATAACAATACCCTCCTTTTAGACCCTCGTTAATACTTAACCGAAAAAAAATTGCACCGTTAGTCCAAGGGATGTATCGTGCCTCAAAACATTGACGGAGGGATGTGTTTTGGACAATTATTTAACGAGGGACGTGAGACAGTTTTTTGACAAACCACAGGGATGATTTTTGCACTTCTCTCCTTCATAAATTAATAGTCCACATTTCATTTTTTGAATGTCTCAATTTAATTGTCCATTACAAAAAATAAATAAGAAAGTTTGATCAAATAAACTATATTACTTTTGTTTAAAATTATTATTACAAACATTAAAGAAAACTTTAATTAATTCGTAAAGGATAAAACTGTCATTCTGCTAAAAAATAAGAAATAAAAAGCAATAGTAAATGCATTTTTTAAACTGTTTGTTTTTTATCGAAGAGCAATAATTTTAAGACAGAAGGATATATATTTTATAGGTCTTTCCCAATAAGACTTAAACACATAACAAATGTATTCAGTTTAATTTTACACCGTGTCAAACGGGTTGAAGCCATCTATATACTCTCTGAAAGTTGTCCTGCGAGCCGAACATATTTTGTTTTCTTGAATGAATGTCAAACTTTATTGTCCTAATATATGATTAAAACTCTATCGAAAGTAAAACCTAAATATTCCTAAAACTTTTGCAAAAAGCTTGTGAGTTGTGAATGTTTAGTTTTATTGGTGAATGGATGCTAAATTCTTTATTAAAATTATATACAATTTATGGGACTAAAAATGGCTTTGTTAAGTTTGTGGACGTGCTAACCGAAATTCATGAGTTAAACCATTGAATGTAAGTTGCCCTTATGTTAGACTTAAAAACCTATCATGGATAAAAAAGCAATCGCGTTAAGTTTCCATCAAAATAAACCTCGTTTAATAAAATCTTTATGATTATATCTGTAGGATCCTAAATGGTGCCAAAACACACGAGAAAGTAGAGAGAGAAAAGGGATGAAGAAAAGTTTGTGGAATTCATAAAAGTAAAATAAGAATCTCACTTATCCTAACAAGGGAGAGGTGTGTATGTAGTGTACAAAGAGGCCCTCAATGGGCTTGGCCCATAGGCTATTAGCTAAACTATTACAAAAGCCTGACTACCGTTAACCCGCTAATGATTGCCTCAAATCTAAAGCTAACAATCTCCCCTCAAAGGGGTAATCATCAATCTTCGTCTTTGGGTATTGGCTCAAAGAAATCTCCTCCTCTAATAACGCTCTCACTCCAATGTATCCTTCAAAATGAGACGTCTGAACTTGAGCCTTCTCTTGATTGCCTTCAGCATCAGTACCTCATAACTTGATCCTTCTCCTAAAATGCATGAAAATAATTTGAATATTTAACGAGTCTTGTAGCTAGACTCAGAGTCATACTCCTAGAAATCATGAAGGTGATCTAACTCGATGATCTCGCTTGGATTCTCTTTCTTGGACAATTTACTAGTTGTAGGAATTGATTGAAAGGCCTTTTTGAATTTTTCTCCGTCGGGGTCAATCAATTCAATCCTAATGTGGCACGCACCATCTCCTTCTTTTGGTGGCCTATTCCAATCTATTCTTTTTTCTATCAACTCTTCCGGATCCCACATATTTCCTTTAAGATTGATAGGTATAGCTCCTAATAATTCTATCATCTTTCTAAACACTAAGACATCCTTAAAGGGGTTGAGTTCGGAATCTCTAGCAATTTTCCATTCTCTAAGCAAATGGTAATCCATGAAGTCTTTATTAGCATAATAGCGGGGTCGGGCACCAATACCATCCGTACTAGGTCGTTGTTCATAATATTCTCTTTTACCTAGGGTAGTCTAATAGGGTACTTCTTCATTTCCTAGGTTGATTTTTTACTCCAAACATTGACCTAGTGACTCGTTCGGCCTTTTTACAATCTATCACGGCACTAGCGGTTGCTAAGAATCCTCTTCCTACAAGTAAATGGGTTGCAGGGTCTTTTTCCATGTCTATAACATAGAAGTCTTCTATAAGTTTTAACTTTCCTATGTGAACTTCTACATTTTTGACAATTCCAACGGGATAAGACTTAGTTCCATCTGCTAACCTAAAAACATGACCGGTCTCTTCTAGTAATCCAATTTTAAGCTTTTTGAAGATATATAATGGGATTAAATTCACACTATACCCTAAATCGGCTAAGGTATCAAAAGGCTTGGAGTCCTTTAGTCTACAAGGTAGGGTGAATAACTTGGGATCCTTCATTTTCTTTGGCATTTCGCCTTGAATGAATGCGGACCTATTTTTACCTAGCTCTAAACTCTTTACATATTTGTCAAGAATTGCATTGTATATTGGAGCATGAGCTAGAACTTCAAGAACCGGTAAGATAAGATGCAAATCCATAAATTCATCTTCTAAAGTTTTTTCGGGTTCTTTTGGTTTTGGTGTCCTAATTTCATTGACCGTTAGTGTTTTAAATTTTGGTTTGTCTTTTTGAAAATCATTTGTTTTTTTGGAACACGTTTTAATACCATTGATCGAATTGTGGGGATGAGATGAGCTTTGGGGGTCTTCCATTGGGTAAGAACGAGCAGACAAAACTGAAGAAGTATGGTTAACATTCAACTTCGGGTTCTTGACCGTGCCGCTTGGGAGAGCTCCCGTCATTCGATAATTGATGGCCTTCAAGAATGTGTCAATTTTATTGGTCATCTCGCTTTGTTGTTGTTGAAATTGACTTCATACTTAGACAATCTAGCGTATTGAGATGCCATAAAATTAGATGCCAATCCTTCGAGATTCGATTGATTAATAAAATTTTGATGCGGATATTGTAAACGCAGAAGTTTTACAATCCCCTAGGCAGTGTACCTAATCGTTGCAGTGCAGTATATGCAAGACTCAGGGGTTGTTATCGTTCTCTAGGGGAATAGTTTAGGTAGGCTCGAATCGAATGTCACTAAGGTCTAAGGGTTGAGAGAAGATTAGTTTTGTATTTTTAAATTTTAGAAAGCAAGTAAAATCTCGGGGTTGAAAGGGGTTTAGATTAAGCTAATAACTACTCCTAATTGCAAGAAATAAAATAAACTAGAAAACAATTATACAACGAAACGTATTTACCTAGGATGCACTACTCCTTGCTAGCTATCCAATTCTACCTATTGCTTTGTCACCCTTGCGATGTAATGTGTAAGTATTTCCTAATTCATGAACGAATTGCACGAACCCGTCGTCTATGTAATACTCCGTTAGGACAACGTACACGTAAGGTGGTATGAAGACTATTACAAGGCTCCTAAGAGTGTATTACATGCATTCAAACACTTAAAAGGTGATCAACCATATTAGGGCAAGGTAGTATGAAGACTATTGCGATAGTATCCTTTCTACACAATCACGTTTCTCTAGACGTCTTCGTAAGCAATTAAGAAGCTAGTTTTCTGGAGCCTAACGTGCACACCACCAACAAGAAGCAATAGGAGACAAGAATTATAAACTATAATCAATTAAACTCATTGGATTTGTCACGCCTTAATTGGTGAATATGAAGGATTCACAATCATCAATAAGAACACAACAAGATCTAATCAACTAATAACAAGTTTCATGCATTATCAAATAAATACTAGATGAATTAGCCAAGCATACTTAATCAAGAAAAATCATGATCAACAAAAAGAATTGAAGACATGAATTAAGATATAAACGACAAGGTTGCAAAAATCGTGAATCGTTAGCCGGGCGGTCGACCACCTTGTAGCTTGTAATCGGTCAAGGCGGGATTCATCGACGATTAATCAGATTGGCATTTCTGGAAAAATTTGGGTATTTTCGGCAAGTGTTGTGTATTTCTGGTGAGTTTTTGATATTATTGGCAGGATTTGTTTCTAAAAGGAACTTGTAATAGATTTAAACAGTTACTATAAGCGATCAAAACAAGTTTATGGTGAGTTTTAGGTACTTTAGGGAAGATTCGAAGGTTTCCGGTAAGTTTGACCATCGTTGACCACCGTTGATTGCCGTCGACCACGGTTGACCTATTTGTTTGACCCTGTTACATTAATCGGCAAGGTTGGTGGCCTTGTAGCGCCTAATCGGCGATTAATCGACCTTGTAGACCTTGTTTTGCAACAGTGAGGTTAAACCATTACAAGATGTTTGTAGATTGAATTAGACCTTCTAAGTTATTGGAAAAACACCTACCCAAACCCTAGAATCAGACTTAGGGTTGGGGGCTTAGAAAAACGAAGTTATGAGTTTGTATTTATAGGCATAAGTTGAGTCGGTTCATTCCGATTCCGTTTAGATTTCTAGCGATGCCGTCGCCACTGCCTGATCACCAAGTTATAGATTATTTCGATGCGATCGCGTGGGCAGTTGAATCGTCAAAATCTGAGTTCGTATGAAGGAGTTATGATCAAAACAATATCTAATACTTTGCGCGCAAGTTGAATGGTCTTCTTTATCTCGTGACGCCGTCTCAACAAATTGTGACGCCATCAGCCCGCCTTGTCGGCTACATTGACGTCGTCGCCAAAGATCCTGACGCCGTCTCTTGGGCCTTCTGACGTCGTCGCAAGGAATTGTGACGCCGTCTCCACGGTATGTGCCCTATTGATATCAAATTTCGTGTAGAGTTGAATTCTTGTCCGTTTCTTTCCAAATTGAGTCCAAGTCACGTGTATTTCCTCCAAATATCATCCAAGTGCTAAAAACACAAAAATAAATGATTAAGCACGTATTTTAGGCATATTTGCATGATTTAAGGGGTTAAATGACCCCGAAAAAGTGTATAAAATGACACATCATCAAATACATCTACACTTGGGATTTGCTTGTCTCCAAGCAAATGAGCTTTTCTACCTAGTCAGTAGCAATATCGGGGACATTTAACCTACTCAATAAAGATGTTGGATCCCGATTACCATTTCCACTTCATATAACAACCACGAATCGATCAAGAAAAGAGAAAGATAGTTGATTTCTAGAGATAGAAAGAAGAGAGAGAGAGTTGAGAGGGAATATAGAAAAGTGAAATATTATAAATGAAATCAACTAGCTTTTCCTAGGTGGAAAAGTTATTTATATACCCCGACACATTAAGTGACGTTCGGGATATTTGACTAGGACCC
>BQNB010019546.1:0-39226 GCA_026074375.1 Tanacetum coccineum | reverse complement strand
CCCCTATTTAAGGGGACCGCCCAGACAAAAAGCCAGCTCAGCTGGCCTATAAATACTGGACCATTCCCCATTGATTTTCTCACATTTTGCACACACTTTCTTTCTGTTCTAAATCATTTTATACTTTCCTTTCTTTCCTTTGATCATTAAAACATAAAGTCTTGTTTCCAAGTGATCCAAGCTTTGATCCTCAAGTGCAAGAGAAGAATACTTCCTATCATTAAGTAAAGAAGTATTATAGCTTAGTGTGTGTCCTTGCAACCTTGTTGCAATTGTATCATATCTTGTAAATCATTTGTGTATATTGTGAAGGCGTGTATCATAGTTGTGTATACTAAGTAGATTATAGTGATCATTATAAGTATAGTTAGATCATGTGATCTTAGTAAGTTGTAATAGATTGGTGTGATCATAGTAGTCTCTTGGTGAAGTGAAGTTGTAAAGCAAAGTGAAGTTGTAAAGAAGAGAGAAGTTATGTAGTGAAGCCAAGTTGTGAATTGTCGTGAAGTGGTGTGTTGTGTTGTGATAGATTGGTTCTAGCTAGGATTAGAACTCAACATTTAGCTTAGTGTCGAAAATTGGTGTAAGCTAAGTTGTGTACGGTTTTCTCCGCCTAAAGGGAGCTTGTTGACGTAGTGAAGAAAACTCTCGAGTTTGGTGCTCGGGGAGTGGAGTAGGGCGAAGAGGTGCTTCGTTACCGAACCACTATAAATCCTCATGTTGTGGTTTGATCTTTCTATCTCTTATCTCTTATCTTGCACATTTATTTACATCTTATCATTACTTACTTGATTAGTTAAATTGTCTATATTGTGCATATTGTGAATTCACATAAAGTCGAATCTAAGTTTTTATAAACAAACATAACATTAATTTAAAAAGCGGTAAACTATTCAACACCCCTTCTAGTTTTCCATAATTAGTATCAGAGCCACGTCAAACAAGATTTTTAAAATAAACAGTATTTTAAATCTTGAATCGATCTATGAAATCAAAAAAATATTTAGAAGGGCAATCTATGCAAAGACCACCACTATTTGAAAGTGATGGATTTATTTATTGGAAAAATGGATTCGAAACTTATGTGAAATCAAAAGATCTAGATCTTTGGCATGTTATTACCTATGGTGATTTTCCTCCTATTCAAAATAATCTCGAAACTAAAAAGGATGAAATTGTACCATTTGACAAAAAAAACCATGATCTTAAAAAGAAACTTGCAAAAAATAATGAAGCTAAAATGGTAATTTATAATGCTTTACCACGTAAAAAATATGAAAGAATTTTTATGTGTAAAACCGCAAAAGAAATTTGGGATACTTTATTAATCACTCACCAAGGTAATAGTCAAGTCAAAGTTTCTCCTTATCAATATATCCCGGAAACTAAAAAGGATAATACTGTTTCTTTGATAAACAAAAAGATGATCTTAAAAATGAATTGCTAAAAATAATGAAGCTAAAATGGTGATTTATAATGCTTTACCACGTAAAGAATACGAAAGAATTTTCATGTGTAAAACCGCAAAAGAAATTTGGGATACTTTATTAATCACTCACCAAGGTAATAGTCAAGTCAAAGATAATAAAATAGATCTTCTTGTTCAACAATATGAACAATTTACGATTCCGGAAGAGGAATCGATAGATAATGCTTTTGCTAGATTTAACACTATTATTACTAGTCTAAAAGCACTTGATGAAGGTTTTTCTAGCAAGAATTATGTTAGGAAATTTCTTAGGGCACTTCATCCTAAATGGCGATTGAATGTTACGGCTATTGAAGAATCAAAGGATTTAACATCTCTATCGCTTGATGAACTTATTGGAAACTTGAAAGTTTATGAAGTAATAATTAAGAATGATTCCGAAGTGGTCAAAGGCAAAAGAGAACAAAATAGATCTCTTGCCTTGAAAGCCAAAAAGGAATCAAGTGATGAAGATAGTTCGACTTCCGATAGTGAAGACGAAGAATACGCCATGGCCGTGAGAGACTTTAAGAAATTTTTCAAAGACGAGGAAGATTCGTAAGACAACCACATGATGAAAGAAATGTATCTCAAAGAAATAAAGACGACAAAAATGGCAAAGGCAAAAGAAAATGTTTTAAATGTGGGGATTCAAATCACCTCATCGGAGAGTGTCCAAAAGTATCAAGAAGCTACAATCAAAGAGCATTTGTTGGAGGATCATAGAGTGATAGCGACGAAGATGAAGAAGAAAAGACTAAAGACGAAAAATGTCTTATGGCTAAAGCTTCTAATGAGGTACTTTCCGAAACAGAATTCTTTAGTGATGACCAATCATCGTTAGATGAAAAAGACTTAGATAATGAATATAATCGACTATGCAAAATAGGTCTAAAAGTCATGGCTAAAAATAAATCACTAAAACAAATTAAAAATAAATTAGAAAATGAAGTACTAGAACTAAAAAATAAACTATCTAAAATAGAAAAAGGTAAAGAGGTCAATGAAGAATGTAAAACATGTCAAGACCTTAGATTTGAAAATGAAAAACTTAAGGAAGAAATTTCTAAGCTTAATCAATTTAATAATAGTAGTAAATCGCTTAAGAAAATGTTAAATCTTCAAAAACCTTCCGGTGATAAATCCGGCCTAGGATTTAATTTTACCAAAGGATCAACTAGTGAGTCTAAACAAGTGAATTTTGTTAAATCACAAGAGGTTGAGTCTAAAGAAAAAGTAGTAGAATTAAACTCAAGCCCAAGACCAAAATTTATGCTTATAAACAATACTAAAATACCCATTGCAAGCGAAGACGAAGTAAAACGTTTTTATAAACCTTCTTTAAAACCCGGAGTTGGCTTTACTAAGCCTAAAACGAGATCTAAGACTCCTCCTCTAAAAAGAACTAATAACTCTCACCCTCGGTCTAAAACACCACAACCTAGGAGAGATCAAGTTAGACAAAATTACCCTAATAATAATCATTCAATGTGGAATTATTCACAACAACCAAACTTCTCTTCGTGGGGAATATGTCCACCTTATATGTATCCGAATCAAATGCAACATATGCAAAATATGTTCGGGACTAACAATTTTGGACCCATGAGACATTGGGGACCAAGTTGTTGAGTCGTTACAACATTCAAGTGGAGTTTGTAACACCCCCAAATTGGGTCGTAGTGGAATAAGGGGTCCGGGGCGTGTTACTTCTCAGATCAATAACACAAGATAATATAAGAACGACCAAAAAGTCGTTTAAATCTGATACATTAGATTTAATAAAGTATTGTTGACAAAACCCAAAGTTTACGGTTTACCTTGTTATTATTACAAAAGATTTCCGACATATAACAATATACATAAATAGTAAATGAGAACTAAATCTTTAATGCATGACTTCAAAATATAACCACCAATGTATCCTTCACACCTAGTGCTTAATGACCTCCTAAAAAACATTGCATTTAAAAACATCAACATAAAGTTGGTGAATTTCATAGGTTTAATGTAAATGTATATCAGACACCGCAAGACTTTCCCCCGTGATAATCAACAGATGCAGACATCAACAAAATGCAATTACTTGCCTAAGCTCATGACAACCGAAGCTCGTACAAATTGAATACAATATATAAATATTTGCGCGAGACGAGTGTTGCTCCTGATGATAGTTCAATCCCGTAACATCCAGTATCCCGACATGAATATACGTTTCATTTCCTCCAGTGCTTAGCTATCACCCAAACGGGAGGTCAATCCCAAATAGTTCTATCTATAATCATTCGCGCTCACATTCCAGTAATTGACAGTTCATGATTCATGGGCATAGTGGGTTATCGCTACTTAGGCAAACACGTAATCATGATAAAATGTACACTTGCGTCCAATTTGTAAAACAAAGCATGTTTCTCACCCCAAAACTTGTAAATCAATAATTGTAAAACATGGGGCTATGAACTCACCTTGAGTGAGTAAACTGATAATAAAATATCCCAAGTAAAGGCGCGTCACGCTAACGGCCGAATGCAACCTAGATATTATAGGTCAAATCAGTATTCAAGTACGTTGTCTAATGGTATGTGTTTAATTACACATACCTTTTACCTTTAAAAACGAGCTAAAATAACCAAAAACGGACTTAAAATGCCAAATATACGCTTGTTTTGCTAATTGTATTGTGCAGGAACGAATATCTAAGAAAAAGACGAAAAACAAAGCCAAAACGACAAAACCGGACTCGGAATGGAAAAACAGGAAAAAGACAAAGTCCAGTCAAACAAAAAGCCCAAAAAGTCAACATAAAGTCAACCCCGACAAACCCGAAGCCAAAAAGTCAAGAAAAATAAGTTTGAGGGTTAAATTTGTTAAAACCCTAAACTTATATTTAAAGAAGAAAAAGAAGAAAAAGAAGAGAAGGGTGAAAACTGTCAATGTGGCAAAGTTAAACCACAAGGGGCAAAACTGCCAATGGCAAAGACTTGTACACCCAAGGACTGGTGGTGCAAAGGGTTATATAACCCTTGGGGGGTTATGTTGCCAAATCCCTAAACCCTTTACCACCACAAGGACGAAAACTGCAAACCCTATATACACTTTGGAGGACCAAAAGTGGCAAATCCCAAACCCATGCCCTGTCACCCCTTACCTTTTTATAACCCCCTTTTCCCGCCATTTTCAAACTTCAACCAACTCACGGGTTAGCCTCCCCTCCTTTGTCCTGCATCTCTTCTACACCTTGGATAAACCTTTCCCTCCCCCTCCACTATCTTTCCCAGCTGTAAGATTGCCAAGTTGGCAATCCCACGACTCCCCAAGCCTTTTTCGACGGTTTTGATGATTCGAACAAGCACCAAGGTGAATGAAGGGCCAAGATTTGTTTGCTTTCCCCCTCACACAACAAACACACTTCATTAGTGTGTCTACAAAGAAGCACATATGCAAGAAGAAAAAGATTCCAAGAAGACACAAAAGCACTAGTCGTATTTCTTTTGCTAATAGGCACTTTAAAGCCATTGTGCTAGCAGTCAGTTTTACAGTTAGTTTTTAGTGTATAGATAAGTTTTTAGAAGTTTTTTTCATTTTCTTTGATAATTATCCAAATGTTGTATGTTCATGCAATTAAGTTTTAAAATCCTTTCAATTTCAGTTTAGTGTTTTGTTACTCACTCTTGTACTTTTAATTTCTAATAATAAAGCAAAGATTAATATTTTGGGTTTGTGTTTTCAAATTATCAAGTAATAAAGCCCATTTTTTAGCAATAAGTTTGTAATAAGCTGTTTTAGCTTATTACATTCTCTTAAGCTCAAAAGTTATACAAAACTTGTTAAAAGCTTTTATAAACTGTCTTTGTTCATTAGTGTTCAATGTCTTCCATTTGAATTCATATTTCATTCAATTTTGAAGCATTAAGGAGTAATAAGCTAATATTAGCTTATTGAGCTTAAAGCTCAAGGTATAGAGGCAAGGTGCCACATTAGGTTTTGATTTGAGGTCACTCACTCAACAAGAGTGGCCTAGGTTCAGAGACTCCAATTCTCAGGTTTTATATTCTAAATTTCATTTTAGCATTTACTTAGCTTAATTCATTTAGCTTATTCTTTGTTTTTTTTCCTTGTAGCTTATCCTGGTCATATTGTTTAGATAGTTTAAATTTTAAAATGTCTTTAAGCTGTATTAGTTAGAATCATTAAGATTTAAATTTAGTTGTTAAATTCTGTCATTTAGTGTTATTAAGCTAGGAGAGTAACTAGCTTATTACTACTAATAAGCTGTAGTTTTTAGTGATCATTTAGCTTAACTAGGTTAGTATTATTAAGCTGATAATAAAAGGTATTTAGCATTTTTAGTCCTTAAAATAGTTTTTGAGTTCATTTAGTTTTGACAGTTAGACTTTAAAGGGTTTTGGGTCAACTCTAAAATCGGGTCAAAATGGCTTTGTGTATGGGTTGTGGCACCCAAGCTAGATTTGCTTAAGTTTAAACTAATTTTAAAGCTGTTTTTTAAAGATTTTTAGTTGAAAATTTTTTTCAAAGTTTATAAACCATCTTTGAAACTGTGAGATTTTAAAAACAGAACCACAAGTGCTTATTTGATTAAGCATGGAGTTTGAGTTAAGGTTTCAAAAAAGGTGGTGTTTTGTGTAATCTTACAAAAGCTGACAACACCTTGTATTTGACTTTTGAGTCAAAAACCACCAAGGTCCTTTTAAGTAGCAGTTTTTAAAAAACTAAAGTCCCTTTTACACCTTACAAATTCAGCAGTTTTAAATGAGTTTTAGAATGTCAAAATTGGTACACAATTCCATCTCCTAGTATATTTTAGCTGTTCAAAATGCTTATATTTAGTTTGAGCTTATTGACAGCTATTAAAAGCTGTCAAAAAGCCACTTGTGTTAAAGATTTAATCTCCCTGGTGCAAAGGGGAGATTTTAAAGAGCCCTCTTTTTTGCTTAATCTTTTAGTGTACAACAGTCAATGTTCTTGGCTTATTTTGAGTCTAATAAGCTTTTGTAAGCCCCTTTTTCTCCTTTTCCAGCCCCTTAGCACTTAATTTGATGGCTTAATATATAAGCTCAAACTAGCTCCTTATCTCACACTTATTTTTTTGCATAGTTTAGGTGTAGGGATTGCTTATTTTTCTTTTTGACTTATTCAGCTTATTTTATAAGCACATTTTTGCTCTTAATAGCTTATTAGGATAGTGTACTTAGTTGTTAAGCTTATTTGGCCTTTTACCTAGCTTATTTGTCCAAAAGGTTTAGCCCTTATTTAAAAAGCCTTTTAAAATAATTAAGCTTATTTAGGAGAAGAGGGGTTTCTTTTCTCAGCAACTTAAAAGAATAAATTAAAAAGAAGAAAAGATGCGGGGCGGAGGGGGGAGGGGGGGTTAAAAAAATTAACCAAAAAAAACTTTAAAAAACCAACAAACAAAAAAAGACCAACTACTTATTTAGTTATAAAGGCTTTAAAACCTTAGTATTGCTTATTTAGTATAGTTTAAAACCACCCCTCATTAGCTTATTTTAGTTTCTAAGATTAGCTTATTTGTCCTCAATTCCAATGACTTAGTGTAAATATTTTTAGTCCTTATAAAGTAAAAGCCTTTTTAAAAGCAAACTGTCATTTTATAAAAGCTGTTTTTTAGCATATTGGAGCTTTTTTAGAAAAATGTAAGTTGACATAGTTGTTTAAGCCCCCCCCACGAGCTTAACAACATTGCTTTCACACAAAGTTTTTTTTTTTTTTTTTTTTTTTTTTCTTTTTTTTTTTTTTTTTTTTTTTTTTTTTCCACAAAAAAAAGGATAGGGAAAGACAAGGGGGGGAAGAGGGGTGTGGTGGGGCACTAAAAGAAAAAAAAGGGAAAAGGGGAAAGGGCAGAAAAGGGGGGTAAGGGGCCGAATAGTAGGGGGAAGAAGGAGGGGGGCCCCGGTGAGGAGCAAGACCCTCGAAACACAACTCGTATACCCCAACGATATAATCCCCACCAACTCACATATATCAAAAGAACAAACGCCAACCCACCCTAAAACCAACCAAAATTACCACGCCATACCAATACAATACCCTACCCCATCCTTCATTTCCTATTCATTCTCACGCCTCCCCCTCGATACATTCCCCCTTTTATAACACTACATACCGCTGCGCCCTTGGGACTTTTCTGTCATAGTCCCAAGGGCCTTGGTATTTAAGGGTGTTTTAGCTTATAAGCCTATAAGCTGTCCATAGCTTATTTCGGGCTTATTTCTTAAGCAAACTTTTTGTTTCTTATTTTTCGTAGGGTAGTTATAGTGTTAAGTATTTTTAGAAAAAATTTCAGAATTTTTAAAAGTCATTTAATATTTTTTATAATTTAATTTAGTTAAAAGTTTTAAAAATTCATAAAAAATACAAAAATTATCAAAAAAATATTTTTCTTTTTTAGAAAATTTTATTTTGTCATATAGTTTGTAGGAAAAATATAAAACTTTTCGTAGGGTCATTTTTACAACTTTTCATTTTTTAAAGAGAGCGTGCACGGGTGCGGGATTTTGTCTTGACACTCGTTTTTTGGTCAAACGAACTCCTTTTCAGGTCCTAGGTCTTTTTCATTCTGTTATTTTTTCCCTAGATAGTTTAGAAGAGAAAATTTCTTCGTAGGGTAAAGTTTTAAAAAGATTTTTAGTTTTTCCCCTTTGTCGGAGTCGTGCCACCGTTTTTCAGCTTAATTCGTAATTTTAGTAAAAAGATTTTTCTTAAACGTTTTTGTTGGTTATTGTTTAATTTGACTTTCCTCACTCTCAAATCAACTCTCTCCTTCAAACTCAAATCTTCGACTGTATCGATTCTCCAGTCCAGCCTCGTTGGGATAAACACCACGGGCATACTACGATACTACTTCTCTGTTTATTGATTTTGCTTCTAGACTATTCTTACTATATATATTTTATATTTTATTATAGTATATATATTTTAAGGTGTAGTTTGGACGGATCATCTAACAACTACCATATATAATCCTATATAGTTATCATTGTGGTATCGTTCGGGCTATCATAATTAAGAGGTCATGACACGACGTACGAGGATTTAGGACACTTTAGATCGTAAATCCAACAACTCGTCAATACGCCATCCGAAGAAGCCTCATTATGAAATTCCCTAGTAATATAACACTTTGATAACTAATAACATATAAAGTTTCTATATATCAAATATCAGCCATCTTAAATCGTGTAATGAAATCGCAATTATAATTAAAAACGATTTTATAATTACGCCTTTAGTAAAAATGATCTAACTTATGTCGTTTAAGACCGTTTCTCGCTTCGTTTTTTTTTTTTTATTATTTTATTGTTTCCTTAGCGCCCACCAAGATATAGCTTTCGTATCAGACGAGTGATCATAGAAAAAATCAGCATTTTAGGTTTTTGAATTCTGTGATTGAATAGTGTTTTACTGTTCATAAACAGCTATAAAATCGTATTTTATACTTATAATTAACTAAAACCCGTTTAGTCGTATCTGTATTCGTTATAGCTCCCGTTTTTTAGCGATTCTTTCGAGCACGTTCTCGTAATTGAAAGTTTTATCATATAATTATGATTTATACAAAGTAAAAGTTTCTGCCATGAATAGTACTTTTTATACTCAGTGTATTCATCTCTTACCGAATCATTAAAGATTTTCGAGCATGAACATGAAACATCATCGATCTATGTTGAGTATTTTGTCTCTTCAATATTCGAAAAAATAAAGCAAGTAATATAACAACATTGTTATACTCTTGTCTTTGTTTCGACAGATCAAAAAATGCAAAAACAAAAGAACACCTACCCGAGACCTCACAGAGAGACCTTGATGCAGAGGTCTTTGAATTCTTCAGTGGTACGAAGGGGTATGGTCTCGTTTGTGGCTATGATTCGGGGTGAATAAATGAGATAAAGATCTGTTCTTATCATGTGGTTTAGTATTGTTGTTTAATTTGGTGAATGGTGTGGTGGAATGAATAGATAAGAAGTGGTTGGAGGAGATATTTGTGGCTGCGTTTGTGAGATGGAGGGATAAGGAAGAAAGGGGCGGATGTTTCTATGTTGTGTAGGGTTACAACTGATTAGGGTTGTGTGTGTTTATATGTTGAATGTGTGTTATAACTAGGGATGTATAAGAATCCAAACGTGAACAGATCATGGACTTGGGCTGTTGGATTGTTAGATCGAAAATGGTTATGGGTTGCATTTGTTTATTATGGACTTGGACTGAATTTCGAAATGTAAATGGGCCGGTATGGATACAAATTGGCAATGGGCTTATTTGCTTGTTTAACAAAATTGAGTTGGGCTGATAATAGGCTGCCGAATTTTGAGATTAAAATGCTATAGGCATGAATTATTGAAAGCAATTGTATTTTGAAAACAAAAAACATCACTTATTGCTTAAAACGATCCTTATCAAAGATTCACGAAAAATGTTAAAAAGGCTATTCTCGGGATTTAATTGCAAAGAATGACTACGGGGTTGATTCATTATTACTTATTTGGGAATGTAGTAGTATTTCACGGGGATGTGTACTTATTTCGTCTTCAAGCCTTTCTACCTCTTCAACGAAGATGACTTGTTCGAGCATATACGGATTGTGACGAAGACTTGGATATCTATCTTAACTTTTGTGATTCTTTCTCTCTTTATCCACAAAGTAGCTATCACTTTAAAGAGTTACGTTGTAGTACTCAGTGACTCACGTAGTTGAGGATATTCTAAGAGATTCTTCTTCCAACCGATAGTACAAGCTTAAGTCATATATCTGGGAGATGTTACTTTAGTATCGGGTTTGTCATATTGAGTTTTCTCCATCAGTAGTCATTACAAAGAGCCGACAGAATGCGAGGTTGGAATTGAATTAGTCAGAGAAGAGACAAATAGAGGTTCTTTATCGGCAATTGATTCTCATGCCTAACCGAATTTATTCTACTTCACACATGGTTTTTCTATCGAATATTCGGGCATACTCAGGTTATGATTTTTTTGATATTCATCGAATGCAATCAGGGGGAAGAAAAGGAAGTATTCGATAGATTGCATTAATCAAGGGGAAGAAACATGTATTTATCTCACCTTCATTTCTTTCTTTCTTATCTTCAAGTCCGCTTCTACCTTATGGAGATGGATTGCATGCTTTCAACCTCTGGATGGTTAGTGTGTGAAGTATATGCATACGTGAGAAGTTGTTGTTGTTGATTCCTTGCATGTTCCCCTGAACGAATATTCATCAAGACAGAAGTAGTTCTATTTGATGTGATTGGCTTCTTCTTCTACTACTACTATTTCTTCTTCTAATTCTTCTTCTATGAAGCTAAATCACAGTTTTAGAATCTGCTTACAATACGGATGCTGGTTTAGGGGGAAGCTGATTCAGAAACTTCCACAAAAATAAGTAGATGAAGAAAGTTGATTGAAGACATGCAGTATGAATTGGGGGGAAGCTAACTAAGTTTATACAAATTACATTGTATCGTTTGCAAGTAATGGAAAGATTCAAGCTGGAGCACTTATATTTGTACTTGTAGGATACATTGTAAGTAATTCCGTATGCCACCACATTAGGGGAAGATTGTTAGGATTAAAAATGTGGTGCCTATATGGAAATTATATTAGTTTCTATATAGTCTAAAACACAAGGACTAAAAATGTAATTAGCCCAAAGATGGCTTATGTTTAGTCTATAAATACCCTCTCTAATCTTCATTAGATGGGTGAACCTCATAATTATAATTTTCACTAATCATTCAATAATAACTACTTTCTCTTTCTAAAATGGATTTTATATATTTCCATCATCCCCGACCTCTCGAGATCGTGAATCGAGAAACCTCACACAAACTCCTTTCGACTACGACGTCCGCATCATCTACACGTCTACAATAAACTACGTCTATCAAAATCTTCTCATCAAACTTTAAGTCCATTCTATTATTCTATCATTTTTCAAATATTACAAAATGTGACAATTAATTATTTCATCCGAAGTAATTAATTTATTCAATTGATAAGAAGTTGACTGAAAACATAACTAAATCATCTCTCGGCTTGACAACTTGATTATTTCGTCTGAAGTAATCAAAGTATTTTTAATTAATGAAAGGTTAATTAAAATGTCAATTAAATTTTGTCAATCATCTCTAAACCATCTCTCGATCCAAAAAAATTTTGACAACTTAATTATTTCATTATAAATTATTAAAGTTTACTTAACCTAACGAAAAGTTAATTAAAAATATCAAGTATTTTTCTCTCGTCTTCAACTTCATTCCTTCGACGAATAGAGTATCTAAAATAATATTACTAGTACCTCCCGACGTATTTTGATAATTGTATATTTAAAAAACTAGTCAAAATTGAAAAAAAAAATTCTCAGATAGGCGGACCCCTTTAAATTAAGGGGACCGGCCGTGTTAAAGTGGGCGGCCCCCTTAATAATTGGTATGTGCTTAATTACACATACCGTTTTCCATTAAAACCGGACTTAAATGACAAAAAACGTACCAAAAATACATTGTAGTTGTATGTTTTCACTTATATTGTGCAGGAAACAGATATCCGACAAAAGGACGAAAAACCAAGTCAAAACGGACAAAACTGAGCACAGAATGGAAAAGCGTGAAAAGTCAAAGTCAACCAAAAAGTCAACCCCGACAAAACCTAAAGTCGAAGACAAAGCCGTAAACGAAGAAATACTTAATGGGCCAACCCGCACCCATTTAATGGGCCGGGTCAACCCATTAAGCTATTTATACAAGTCAAAGAAGCCCAAAAAAATAAGTTGAAGGGGCATTTTCAAAATTGTCAATAGGATTAAGTCACTAATTCGTTTGGATTTCGAAATTTTATATACATTCTTTTTTGAAATTTTTTTTTGAAATTTCAAAACATGATTCTATACATTGTTGATTCATGCCAAAAACACGTTAAAATGATTATACATTGTCTTTCAAAACATACATTCCTAAAGGCATATTTTTGTCTTATAAAAATAAAAGGGTGTTTGGTTCGTTTCTTATGATTGATTTTTAGAGTCAAAATGACCATCACTATATTTTTATCACTTGTATAAACACATAACTAACATGTACAAGTCATCAAGATATATAATTCATATATATTTTGATACATTTTGTAAAATGTTAAAATTAAAGGGAGGGGCGTTTGGTTTAACGTTTTAAAACATAGTGTTGAGTCAAAACAAAACCATTTAACTCTCACCAAGTCAAAAAATGATGAACTAATATTTGTCAATAAAATATACAACTTAACGTATATCTTTCAACAATTTTAGTCAAGTCTTGTATTGATAAGGGAGTGTTTGGGTCATTTCCCAGATATTGAAAATATATAACTAATATATATTCTTTGACACCCTAGATTAAGTGAAAAATAAATTAAGGAACATATGGAATCCTTCTTAGGATTTTATTTTTAGAGTCGAAGTAATCCTTGTCCCACATTTGTTGTTTTTCAAAACTTTATTTGTTATTTTTTTAATAATTTATTTCGTTGTTATCTTGTTTAGGTGACAAACATGCCTCGAGCAACAGTTGGTGATACCTCTCTTACTCGTTCTTATATTCCCAAAGTATCTCAAACACCCAGTATCTCTCCTTCTATCACACGCTTCTACAAACCTATCGAAGATCGATGTATTCATGAGGGTAGAGTTGTTGATCAACTTTACTACACATCCGATCACATCGATCTTTGTTTTTCTAACATTCGTCTCAATTGTCTCTACGAAATTAATGAGCCAATTGTCCCTTGTTTCATTCTAGACTTTTATAGTCAAGCCACTCTTCAAAGAGATGACTCCAACATCATTCTTATCTCCTTCATGATTCAAAACAAATTCATCACACTCTCTCTCCAACAATTCGGTCAAATCCTCAGAATCCCATTCACTGGTCAAGCCGTATTCACAAACGAATGGGATCTTAGTGCTCTTGCATACTCCCAAGACACTAAAGGACCATATCATACCGACCTTCCTACTCCTGAAGAAATTCATCAATTTCTTCAATTTTAACATATTGGACTCTAACCGCAAAATCAAACAAAAAAACGTTATTCTTTCACCAAATCAAGTCCTAACCAAAGAACTTAGACAAGATCTGAAAAGATGGAACGAACTCATTTATGAGAATGTGTTCGGATTAGTAGGACACCAGGACCATCTCCCGGCTTACCTTTCTCATATATTATATTGTATCCTAGCCGAGCAACAATACAATCTTGCCTATTTCTTTATCAAAATAATGATCTTCTATTCGAAAAAACGTCAAACGATTTATGGCGAGTGGGGGGGGACTCAAATTAAACACAACAAATGTATAAGGAACTTAGAGGCGGATTCAAGTCATTTGGCAAGGCATTGCGAGGAGTCTTCGGAAACAAGAAGAAGTGATGATGTTGAGTGGTGACTACTTTGTTGTATCGTCCTCCAACAACAAATCAGAGAGAGAGAGTGAGCACAGTAGCCAACGACAGGCGAGAAACACACTCAGCACGTGGGCGACAGAGACGAGGTCACAGCGTTGTAAGAACATAACATTGGAAGGACACTCACTTCAGGGTCGATCTCAAAACACAATCGACTAGGCTACTCGTGATCTTTAATAGAGACTGTGGCGCGAGCGTGCAGAGTGCTCTTTTGCAACAACAATACACTTATTGACTACATGCTGGTGCCTTTCAGAGTATTAGCACTGTATGATTGCACGTAGTTTTATGATTTATTTGTGGACTTTCTCAAATTTGAGGATCAGAGAGGGGGCATCTACGGATATGGACTTGAACAAAGTCCTAGTATGAATGAATTTGGGGGGAGCCTCTGACCAGATTAGTGTATGCGACAAGTGAACAGTATAGTATGCAGATGACTATACATGTGTAGAGTGAGATCCTGTGTGAGTAAGTGAATGAGGGGATGTGGGATGTTGGTGGGGCGTGGCTAGTGAGAGGATGCGAGGCGAAGTGGAGAGAGGAGGGTGGGATGAGACAACTGCACACTTAAGCGGTGTGTTAGAGCCTGGGGGGGAGTGATGTGTCGCGAGGGGTATATATCGGCGTGGAGGGCTATTGATCGATCTGTATGGCCGTGGAATGGGTGGTCTAGCGTATGATCGGTCGTGGGATGAGAATGGACTTGGAGCGAGTTGATCCGATCTGAGTTATCTGATTCGGTACGGGGATAGTCTTTGGTGCTATCATTCCGATGTTGGTGTTGATGGAGCGATTGAGGAGTTTGGGTGAAGAGGAAGATAACGAGTTTTTTGTTTGGTGTTAGTTAGTGCGTGGTGTGTGAGTAGTTTCTGATATATTGGTAGTAAGGGGGGGGGGGAAGAGTGGAAAAAAGGGTGTTATGAAGTGTGACGTTCCATTAGGTAGGAATTCGGGTAGTGGAGAAAGATCCTTTAGTGTGTCTTGGGTGCGAGTATGATGGGCAAGAGCACTAGAGATCCCACTAATAGGCGTTTGTGAATACGGCTTGACCAGTGAATGGGATTCTGAGGATTTGACCGAATTGTTGGAGAGAGAGAGAGTGATGAATTTGTTTTGAATCATGAAGGAGATAAGAATGATGCTAGAGAAACTCCTTTGAAAGATGACGTTGACTATAAAAGTCAAGAATGAAACGAGGGACAATTGGCTCATTAATTTCGTAGAGACAATTGAGACGAATGTTAGAAAAACAACGATCGATGTGATCGGATGTGTAGTAAAGTTGATCAACAACTCTACCCTCATGAATACATCGATCTTCGATAGGTTTGTAGAAGCGTGCGATAGAAGGAGAGATACCGGGTGTTTGAGATACTTTGGGAATATAAGAACGAGTAAGAGAGGTATCACCAACTGTTGCTCGAGGCATGTTTGTCACCTAAACAAGATAACAACGAAATAAATTATTAAAAAAAATAACAAATAAAGTTTCGAAAAACAACAAATGTGGGACAACGATTACTTCGACTCTAAAAATAAAAACCTAAGAAGTAATCCATATGTTCCTTAATTTATTTTTCACTTAATCTAGGGTGTCAAAGAATATATATTAGTTATATATTTCAATATCTGGGAAATGACCCAAACACTCCCTTATCAATACAAGACTTGACTAAAATTGTCGAAAGATATACGTTAAGTTGTATATTTTGTTGACAAATATTAGTTCATCATTTTTTGACTTGGTGAGAGTTAAATGGTGTTTGTTTTGACTCAACACTGTGTTTTAAAACGTTAAACCAAACGCCCCTTTATTTTATACATTTTACAAAATGTATCAAAATATATATGAATTATATATCTTGATGACTTGTACAAGTTAGTTATGTGTTTATACAAGTGATAAAAATATAGTGATGGTCATTTGACTCCTAAAAACCGAATCATAAGAAACGAACCAACACCTTTTATTTATAAGACAAAAATATGCCTTTAGGAATGTATGTTTTGAAAGACAATGTATAATCATTTTAACGTGTTTTTGGCATGAATCAACAATGTATAGAATCATGTTTTGAAATTTCAAAAAAAAAATAAAAAGAATGTATATAAAATTTCGAAATCCAAACGAATTAGTGACTTAATCCTATTGACAATTTTGAAATCCTATGACTACGGGAATCATTATAGTTATGGATTTCTTAGACTTAATCATAAAAAAATATATAAAAGTTATGAAAAATACCTAATTTTGATTGAGAGCAAAATTGGATGAAATTGAAAAAAAAGTGTTGGAAATCTTACAATGGAGGTTGCTAATCTTGTTATTGGTGTTTGCCCCTTGCGAATTTTGGTCGAATGAGTGTTTGAAGGTTTGAATTTTGATGGTTTTGGGTGTTGGTTTTTGTGCACACAGCAAGCAAGGGGAGAAGAAGGAATTTTAAATGGGTGTTTGGTAATCGGTTTTGCAGAAGGAAAGGGTTGTTTGGCGATTTTAATAGGCCGGTCCCCTTAATTATTAAGGGGGGCGCCTACTTTAACACGGCCGGTCTCCTTAGTTTTAAGGGGGCCGCATGTCTAGAAAAATTTTTTTCCACATCGTATGATCGAATCTGACCAAGTTTGTTCTTATGATAAAATCGTAAGCATCCAAACTCAATCAGATCAAATATAACAAAAATAAGTACAATAATCTGCTGAAAAAGCTGTAAACTAATCAGAATATGGACTGAAAACGATCGAAAATGCCGCTGGACTGAATCTGGACAAAAATAAGCTCAAATAAGCCAGAATAAGCTAAACCGAATAAGCAATAAAACATCACGAATTGCTCCCGCAGCTCTGATACCACTTGTGAGGTTTCTCGATTCACGATCTCGGGAGGTTGGGGATGATGGAAATATATAAAATCCATTTTAGAGAGAGAAAGTAGTTATTATTGAATGATTAGTGAAAATTACAATTATGAGGTTCACCCCTCTAATAAAGATTAGAGAGGGTATTTATAGACTAAACACAAGCCATCTTTGGGCTAATTACATTTCTAGTCCTTGTGTTTTAGACTATATAGAAACTAATGTAATTTCCATATAGGCACCACATTTTTAATCCTAACAGTTTGTTTCATCCATAGTGATTTTGATGTCATGCCTTTCCGGCGTAAGATGAAAAACTAATCCTACTTCTATGTTAATAATTACCCACTAATTCACTTTTCTTCATCTACGTGAGTTCGCTACTAGTGGACATAGAAGATTTATATTTTATAGAGGTACGTAGAGAAATCTAATTCAACTACGTGAGAGACGAGTTCATAATGAACAAAATCTCTTAATTCTAGAAAGCCAACAAATGGCATTTCTAGTGACAACACTATTTCTATAAGCTTAAATTATGTTTTACTAACTATAACTTATTTGTTTAGCATAGACCACATGTAGCATGATAATATATAGTCATTTAACATTTAACACATAATCTAAATTCTAAGAGGCTTGGAAAGAAGACATACCTTTGCCTACAATGTGTTTTTTTCAACATCTTCAAGTAAGTAAGCTTTGAAGGAGAAATCTTTTGGAAAACCCGTCATAAGATTTTAAGAATGTATTTGCTCATCGAATTCCAAGAAATGTTAATGAACAACTCCACTTTAATGTTGTAACGACTCAACCACTTGGTCCCCAATGTCTCATGGGTCCAAAATTGTTAGTCCCGAACATATAGGCTGGACATATTCCCCACGTATAGAAGTTTGGTTGTTGTGAATAATTCCACATTGAATGATTATTATTAGGGTAATTTTGTCTATCATGATCTCTCCTAGGTTGTGGTGTTTTAGACCGAGGGTGAGAGTTATTGGTTCTTTTTAGAGGAGAAGTCTTAGATCTTGTTTTAGGCTTAGTAAATCCAACTCCGGGTTTTAAAGAAGGTTTATAAAAATGTTTTGCTTCGTCGTCATTTGCAATGGGTATTTTAGTATTGTTTATAAGCATAAATTTTGGTCTTGGGTAATTCTTGTAATACAACTTGAGGTTTGGTAATTTTTAGTCCCTCAAGTTGTATTTTCTTCACTTGGATGACCTTTGACCTTGTCCTTTCCATTCCGTGCTTGGTTTTGTTTGGCTTTTGGCTTTCTTTTTGGTTCATCCGTTCCTGCACAATACGAATGCAAAACATACAAATACAATGTATTTTTGGTACGTTTTTAGTCATTTAAGTCCGTTTTTAATAGAGAATGGTATGTGTAATTAAGCACATACCAGCTTGGTAAGGATACATATCTCCATCGCTAAAGCTAAGGAGAAACAAGTCAAAAGATAAATTGGGTTAAGAAGGCTTAAGGTTGATCATTCAACAATCTTTCACCATAAGTACCACACTAACAAGGCAGCTGTATTGTACATACACAGCCGTAACGACGGAATAGACATATACAATCCGATCACATCCATGTTCGTGTTTAACCAGCGGTTAGGATGAAGAACGATATAGGGTAAGGAGCTTTTAACTTTCACCGAAAGTCATCATCCAACAAGGCAGCTGAGACATGCATACATGGCCGTAACGACGGAATAGACATGCATGCTCGTACA
This sequence comes from Tanacetum coccineum, assembly GCA_026074375.1. Lineage (NCBI taxonomy): Eukaryota > Viridiplantae > Streptophyta > Magnoliopsida > Asterales > Asteraceae > Tanacetum > Tanacetum coccineum. The sequence continues at coordinate 20,695 of BQNB010019546.1, read as the reverse complement.
AGTCCTCGTTCGAGTAGACACTAAGTTTAGTTGCTAGGAAAGGGAAATAAAATGGGTGTTAAAAAATTTACGAAACAAATAGATTAAGCCAACAAATAAGGTACGGTTGCTAGTAACTTTCCCCCGACCGTTCCATGACAAAGACTCGAACATATAGACAAACGCCTCGATCATAGAAATGACAATGACAACCTAAGCTGGCGTTCCTATAATGGTCAACTTCCCTTACATCCCGCTCTTTACATACTTTTACAGAATAACTGGTGATATCTGCCACTTTTTACAAGACTTTACATCGTTTATTTTTTATAATGTATCAACGAATAATCGATCCTTCCAAGTAATTCCTTCGGTATAAACTTCTTTTGAACCGACTATTTTTCTTCCTTTTTTTACAATACATCATAAATCTCGGTCTTATTTCACCGTCTTCACTATCATAATTCATCCGGATAATCTTTTCCTTGTAACACTTCTTCTTCGATCATGATTCATAATCGCGAAAGTAGCAAAACTTACGAGCTATATATTTTTTCCATTGCATTGTGCAATTTCCCGACCATTACAGAGATAGAAAAATTTCACTTTGACACAGGAAATACAAAACTTTACACGAAAGCAACTAGCAACTTTGATTAAAATAGGCGTAATCTACATGGTAGGCTAAGGTGCAAAGGTGTAACGAAACATATAATATGGTGTAGAAAAAGAAAGTAATGGCTCAACAGGTTGTTCTAGGGGATCTTACTCTAAAAATGAGAGTAAAAAAGGGTAACGCTGGAGTTAACTAACCAATGTAGTTAGTTAATTTTTACAACATGTAGGATATTTTGTTTAATCCTAGAAATTTATTAGTTGAACATGTTCCTCCATCTAAATCCATAGTACTAATCATTGCGGTCTCGAGTGATATACCATGCCAAGTTCTAAAGTCCACTACATCACCGACACACTCGTAATTTTGTGGAATTTTTAGTAAGCAATTGGAAACAGAATAGGCTTTGTGGAAAACTAGAAGGGGGGTTGAATAGTTTACCGCTTTTTAAATTAATGTTTTGTTTATAAAAATTTAGATTCGACTTTGTGTGATCTCAATATGTGCACAATATGAACAATACAAATATGTAAGTAAATGACAAGTAAATATAAAAGACAAGAGACAAGAGATAAGAGTTAGAAAGATCAAACCACAACACAAGGATTTATAGTGGTTCAATAACGAAGCACCTCTTCGCCCTACTTCACTCCCTGAGCACCAAACTCGAGAGTTATCTTCACTATGTCAACAAACTCCCTTTAGGCGGAGAAACCCATACACAACTTAGCTTACACCAATTTCCGACACTAAGCGAAATGTCGAGTTCTAATCCTAGCTAGAACCAATCTATCATAACTAAACACACCACTTCATGACAATTCACAACTTGGCTTTACTACATAACTTCTCTCTACTTTACAACTTCACTTTGCTTCACAACTTCACTTCACCAAGACACTATTACGATCACACCAATCTATCACTACTTACTAAGGTTACCCCGATCTAACTATACCTACAATGATCACAACAACCTACTCATTGTATACAACTACGATATACACCTTCACAATATACACAAATGATTTACAAGATATAACACAACTACACAACTACACAACTATACCAACTATACTATAACACTTCTTGATTTGATGATAAGAAGTATTCTTCTCTTGCACTTGAGAAATTAAGCTTGGATCACTTGGAAATAAAGCTTTATGATTAAATGATCAAAGGAAAGAAAGGAGTGTATAAACTAATTTAGAACAGAAAGAAAGTGTGTGCAAAAGGTGAGAAAAACAATGGGGAATGGTCTAGTATTTATAGGCTAGCTGTGCTGGCTTTTTGTCTGGGCGGTCCCCTTAAATAGGGGCCGGTCCCCTTAATAATTAAGGGGGCCGCCCAGCCCAAACGCTCCCTTTTTTGTCTTTTCTGAGGGGAGGTGTTTTCTGAAACATTTCTAGTCGTTTTTGGGTAAAAAATTTAAATTCAAAATATTTATTTTAATAAAACATTTCTTTTAAATCCAAAAATATTTTTATAAAATATATAAAAATGTTTGTGACATTTTTATAAAAAATGTGAGGTTAACTAAAAATTTCTTTGATCAAGAAAAGCATTAAGCATATGTTTATTCATACCTTTAAGTGATTAAATTTTTAAAATGAAAATTTACTACTGATTACTTGTTTACATACAATTTTTCATTAATCGTTTTTACATTTTGTCATTATCAAAATGTAGAGAGATCGAAAAATATTAATAACGTTTTTAGGCATTATTTCTATCAACATAATCAATTGTATAACTACGACTAGTCAAGATCATATGGAATTGTTGGTTAATCAGAATTGTCAAGCATCACAGGTAAATTCTACAAATTTTAAATGTGTACAAAATGTTCATGCTTCACATACTTTGTCTCAGTATCCACCAAATACAATTCACTAAAACTTTCAAAATATTCAAGCATCCAATGTAAATGTTGACGTCTTACATAACTTCAAAATATATGAGTATCTACAAAATACAAAATTGTCTGTCAGTATTATATAAATGTTCAGAGTTATCAAAATACTCAATATCAACAAAATCCGTTTCCTAATCATGTAACACTCTAAAACCCGTTTTAAGTGTTTATTTATGAGTATGCCATCGAGTAAGTTTGACTATGACTTTTATAAGTTCAAAGGCTTTATGATTGGTTAGTCAATCTAATAGTCAAAGTATGTGTAAAGTGGTTATAGAAAATATGACGTGTTACAAATAAGAAGGAATAAGACTTGCGGGACCAAAGATGCTAAGTGACCAAACTTCCACCCACCTCGTAACTAGATACTCCTTAGGTTTTCAAAAAGTTTCTATAGTTGTGTTGGTGTTTTGTAGGTGTCGGCATAAAGAGGAAAAGAAGGAGGGAAGACCAAATCTTTGATGAAATATATTAGGGTTTCAACTCAAGGGTTAAGCTTATTGACTATCCCTATAAGTAAGTAACATTTCTTGAGTTGGATTTGATGATTTATGAGTTAGGGTTCATGTACCTAATTTGGGGCTTTTGGGTAAATGGTGTTTTAAAGTAATATAATGAGGTTATAGTAATTATGGATTAAGTTATATTGTTTGAAGTTAGTAATTTTGGGGGTTTTCATCATATGATCAAGATATGATCATATGATGATTAGAAGTGTTGAAAGATAAGCTAATGGTTGTATAATGTATAAGCCATTATAGTGCTCCAATTATATGTCTAAAGTGGTTATGGTTTATGATGATTTTGGCTTAGGAAGCAAGTGAGGATGATGATGGTGATATATTGGTAACTTAGCTTGGAGCTAAGGTAAGTAAAATGATGATAACATGATGTTATATTGATTCTAACTATTATGTGTTATGTATGTTTTGTGTTAATGTAATAGAAGACTTGAGTTATATTATTTTAGATCAAGGTTTTACAAGAAGCTAGTTTAGAATGGCTAGCCAACTTGTATTAGTTTAGTTGAGCTAGATAAGGCATGTGATAACTTGGTGTATAGCGATGAATATGGCTAAAGTGATGATTTGGTATTATAGTGTAAGTTGATGGTTATGTGTTCAAATAAGAACTAGTGTTTAGATGTATGTGATGCATATATGTTCAATTGATGTATAATAGTATGTATTATTCATTTTACTTACTAAGCATAAAGTTTACGTGTTATAGTTGACATGTTTTGTAGGTTTACATATTACAAGTAGGAGCTTGGTAAGGCTTTTAGATGTGAAGCCAGGGATAGAATTGCATTTCCTTTTAGTGTTAGTCGTAGAATACCGAGCTCAAAGTAAAGTTGAACCCCGTGTGTCACGAATGGTTTGTTAATGTTGTTGTCAAGTGTCAAGTACTTTGTAAATTTTGAAGTTTCAGCATGTTGTGTTTTAAAGTATATACAAACGGGTCAAAACGGGTGTTTGGCAAACCCCATAAGGTATGCTTCTGTGGGTCACTTAGACCATGCATGTTTATGAAAATGAAGTAATATGTTATGTTAATGAATCCAGGAAGTGTTGGTGTTATGTTGAATTACAGAATTTGTTTTCCGGAAAATGGGTCAAAAGTGCAAAAGGAGTATGTAGAAAAAGGGGTGTTTGGGACAAGGTCCATTTTAACCCATTTTGGGTCAAACGGGTCAACAACTTTGGGGAACAATGTATATGGTATATTTCTAGTTTAATGTGGTGTTCATGTGTTTAAATATAAGTCTAAAGAGTTGATTTACGTTTAAAGGGGTTATGGGTCATTTTGAGAAATTAGTGCATTGAAGGGTTTTTAGTGCATTGGAAGGGTTTTTTAGTGCACAAGAAGGTCTTTTAGTGCACAAGAGGGGTCTTGTAGTGCACATGAAGGGTTTTGCAGTTTTTGGTCAATCTTTAAAAAATCATATCTTTTAAACTGTAAGTCGTTAGAAGTTGCACCACCCGCCATTTTGAAGGTAATTGAGTCTACTAATATATGTCATGTTTGCATTAGATATCATATAAAAGTGAAATAATTAGAGAGAGGAGACTAGAGAGTATTTTTCATCATTTTCAACTTTTCATTTACAAAGGAAAAAAAGAAGGGTGGTTGAGAGAGAGGATATTACAATATGTAAGACTTGTGTAAATACCTCTAGTAAGGGGTATTTATACTTATTGAAAAGTCCTTCTATTTTTCCTACTTTTGTCTAACTTGGTCAACATTTACTTAAGTTTAACCAAGTTTGATTTATTACATGATAAATACAAACTAAACTAATATTCTATACAAGATCAATTCTTTATTAATAATATACACTTTTTATATTCCTAACAATCTCCCCTAAATGGTTGATTATTACTAGCGCTTCATCGCTGGTAGAATTGGTCTTCCATTCACGAATGACTCTCACCTTCTCATCTGATTACGGTGCCTTAGACGCTTGGTTATTTCTCTTTTATACGCTTTCATTATGTCAAGATCTAATTCACCCAGCAGATGAGCCTTCTTTAGAAACTCAGTCTCGAATATCTTTAGCTTTACTTTGTTCAAAACTCTTTCCAGCGTAGCATCACAAAACTTTACAATCTCCACTAAATACATTACCCTTTTCTCATTCTTGTTGTTTAAATAACCGTAGTTGGTTTGTCTACTATAGATTAAGGATCATATGCTTCAATACCAGGGAATATCAACGTTAGAGCGGTTAAATTGATCCTGATCTGGTAGCTTTTTATCCCCAGCTGAAAGTCATGAACTCTCTTCCAGATAACACGACTTCTGATGAACGTCATCAAAGCATTCAGCAACTTGCTCTCACGGTAGTTGACTTTCTTGTTCTAGGAAAAGGTAGTACATATCTTCAACATCATTCTTGTTTAGATATTTGAAGTCAGCGTCATAAAAGCTATCTGGTTTGTCGTTTTCTTTCATTACAATGATTTGTTCCATATAATGCTAGTATTGTTGTTCAGTAGTAACTTTGACAACTTCAACTATCCTGTGATTTGAGAAATATTCTTTTGGATTATATCTAACTTTTCTTTGATTGATCTTGTACAATATCTTGTGCCATAAATTTTCCCAGTGTTGGATTGACAACCATGCTTCTTCATTAAAAGTCTTGAACTCTTTCTTAACCTAACGATTCATCTTGTGGAGTGACAGCACATACTTCCTTTCCTTAGAATTTCCATACTTTAAGAAAAATAAATCCTTGTTGTACAGATACCTTAGAGGTTCATTTGGATTTCTTTAGGGACCATAGAAAACATGGGCATATGGCTTTGATCATCTTATGTCCTCTTGTCTGCTTTCCCAAACTATCTGATTCTCCATGTAGTTCTTTGATTGTTCCAAATGGTAGGCATATTCTTCAGCATTTCTGAACTAGTTACTCATCATGTCTCTTAATGTAGCCTCCATTCTTTCACGATCATAGATAGTTGGAACATGCTTATCAACATTTTAAAATTCTTTAATAAGCTAGGAGTTTCATCTTCAAGAATCACCTCATCTTCATCAATTAGTGTTTCCTCGAACCATGTATCCCATTCTTGTTGTTGTTATTGACGTTCAGATACATAAGTGTTAGATCTTTGAGCTTGTTGTTTTGATGAAGATCCGCTTGTAGATTTCAAGCCTTTTGATGTCTTTTTTCTTTTCGCTCTTTTCTCCCCCTCAGGAGGAGCATCATCTTCCTGATGATCATCGTGATCTCATTTGCAAAAAGCATCTGTTCTGCAAGGACCGGACGAGGCTGAAGACTTTTCAAACTTACGCTTCAAAACATCCCACAACTCTGGATCATCAACTTGATTTTGAAGATTCGACTTCAATTTCAAATAAAGTTGGTGTTGAAGATCAGTAGTTGTTGTAGCAATAGAAGAACTTATTATAGGATGAACAGTGATAACATTTTTGTTTATGTGATTCTTGAAAAGTTCTTCAATAATCGTCGGCGCATGATCAGCAAATTTTTTGAAAATCAGGGCAGGTACAAAAGCTAAAAAAGTATCCCTTTCTTTTATGATAGTATCAGCAATAACTCTTGTAAGGTTGTCTTCAATAATATCATTAGTAGCATTTGAAGCAATCTGAGGAATAATTTCATGAAGAACTTTATCTACGTTTTCTTTGATACCCTAAAATTCACGGTTAGTAACAAATTTCTTTTCCATTTGCTTAATCAAACCTTGACGCCTACATATCATGTGAAGAGCTCCTGGAATATGTTTGTACTTGCTGGAAATACATTTTGACTTGCTTGGATCTTGAGATGTAGTGGCAGGTGTAGGTGAGACATTAGCCGTCAATTCCTTAGAAATAGTCTTATCCGAAGATAAGTCTGTCCTAGGAGATCTAAGGGGTGAGGGAATTGGTGTTTGCATCTTCTCATTCCTATTCTCCAAACTACCCGTCACTTGAGTTTTGACCAATGTATGATCAGTGTGATCATCATTGTCATCATCATCATTATCATCATCCTTCTTATCATCTTATTTCTCTTCCACATCATCATCATCAACAGTTTCCGGATTCTCCTCATGACTCCCGGGCTCTAACCTAGTACCGATATCTTCTTCTTCATTAAGGAAAACAGAATCAACAAATGCACTAACATAAGATTCTTCATCGTCGCCCTCAACAATCTTTTCCACATCCTCCTTTAACAAATGTTCCTCAACTGCAGCCATGTTTTCTTGCTCTTCAGCAATCTTATCAGTTTTGTGTAATGCGAGGCTCTATAGAGTTGCTTCAGCAATTTCATCCCTTTCTCTGTCATCACTAGGAGGTAGAATGGGAGTAGTACTCGGTTTCTTTTGCTTGATAGTGACTATAAGAGATTTTCTCAGTGAACTTGTTTCTCCAGCAACTTGCGTTCTCTTCTTTTTCTGAACAACGTCATCAACAACAACAACAGGAGTAGGTGTCCTATGGGCGCTAGGTGTCCTATTTGTTCATTGGGTAGATTCAACCGGTTGCGGCTGAATTGTTGGAATGTCTACCCCGGCAAACACCTTCCATACTCCTCATACTCTGGGGTGGCACGGATGTCCTCAGTAATAAACTCATTCGGAATCAAAATCCCTTTTATGGTCACATTCCCTGTAGTATACACACTCACCAATGGAATATCATCCTTGATGGAATGATAATACTCTTCTAGACGCTGAGGAATGGAATCAAACTTCTTTATAAGATCATAAATTATAAGCTTTGTGAAGCGAGGGTACTGAATCGCATCTTTCTTCTGCTGAACATAGTGAAGAAAGTCCCACCATAAAAGACCGACATAGTCAACATGAACACGGTTAACCACAGCATGAAAAATCTAGAGAATGTTGATCTTAGTATGATCATGTCTAGGTGTTCTTGATGTAAAACAGCGATTGAACACCTTGAACATTTTTTGCCACGGTTGAGCAAGATACTTTGTGAAGAAAGCATTTACTTTATCAACATTTCCTTGATAGCCAATGGTCTTTAGAAATGGTTGAATAAACTTCAGAGTTGTTGGTGCAATAAATGGATTTTCAGGAGTTTCCACTGGTAGCTTAAGAGTTAGACAGAACATATCCACAGTGTAAGTTATCTCCTTTCTGTCCATCGTAAATCTAATTGTCTCATTAGCATTAACAACTAGTCTGACTGTCTTCCAAAACTATTGTAGGTGAATAGGTGGAACATTTGTAGTTGCAGTCAGAGCATAACTCAAAGCATGATCAACAAGGATTTGACCCACAATTTTGCAATCCTTTGAGCATGGAATATTCTGAATCACAGCATAGTTGTTACATCTCCCAATGCTTTGGTACTTGGTAGTGACAAGTTGATCAGCTGAAATGATTTGTTGTGGTTGTTCCATGATGATTACTGTATGATGAAATGAAGTGATTAGTAAAATGAGATAAAGTTATAATGTATATAATTTATATAACATTCTTGTCTCTTTCCACTCTGTCTGTTTTTATATGCTTTGACAATTCTTTTTGAGCATATTTTGATTATTTTCTTTCTCATGTACCAATTCTTGCTTTTCCGGGTACATGCCATATGCTTTATTCGTCTTATTCTTTTGATATCATTTTGTATGCTCTGGCAATTCTTTTTCGAGCATACTCGGATTTGCTTTTTCACGTATGGATTTTATCTCTCTTTCTGCCTCACCAAAAATGTTTGTGTAATGATTTTGAAAATGCCACTTGTTATTTGAGAATTTCAAGAGTATTACTTTATATTCTTAAACATTTTGTGAAAGAGTACCATTTTAACAACACAATATACATTTTTACAGAAGATGAGATATTTCCAAAATCATTTTGTGAAATGTTTTTCAAAGACTTTTTGTTTTGAAAATCATAGTTACAGACCACAATTCTCTAATATTTTAATTGGATGATCACTAAGAAACTACCACATTCTGAACGTTTGACAACGGTCAAAATCGGATGTAACTTATGTCATTGTAAAGAAATAGTCAATAAGCTACTACCTTAGTCTATAATTCAGAAAACGGTCAAAACCGGATGTAATTTAGACCATTTACTTGATATCTTTTAAAAGAACGTGTCATGAACTAGAAGATTCTTTGCAGTTTTGTTTTGAAACTTGTTTGAAAAACTTTGTGATTTGAACATTTGAAACATGAGAATTTGAAAACGATCACAAACAGCCGAATCACCACTTTCATTCACTTTTGACAAACATCTTTTGTTTTTGACCATTTGAAAATCATGTTAATCATTTGTTGTGTTTAGCCATTTTTTGAATGTTTTAAGCCCATGTAGGATTTATACGTAACCTAATAAGAAATCCAATATGGTTATACGAAACCTATTTAGTAAACTTATATAGATATACGAAACCTAAAATCCAGCCCAACAAACCTTATTAAGCCCATACGAAACCCAATCAAGAGATACGAAACCGAAACTTGAACTTGATATCTCAAAATTAATTTTGTATATACGAAACCTTTGAAATCATGTGTTGTTAGGTTTTTAATCCCATATAACTCATTAATGTTTTTACGAAACCTGTTTTAAGATCCCAAAAGTCCATATTCATATCTACGAAACCCTTGCCGGTTACGTAACTGATGACATCAAATAACGTCACTCTATTGCATCATTTATCCCATGTAAATAACCCATTTTGTATAATTATTGCAAAGAATTGTTACTTAATCATTTGCATTTAAGAATTGCAGTAATTATGGAGTACTTGGTGAAAGTTAACTAAAAGGCACGCATTTTGGAGCTTAAACGAAGATATTTGAAGATTACTATTCTGACAACCAATACGCCGTATCCATCAAGGAAGATACGGTGTATCTATGCCTACACTTCACCAAAGACCACAAAGGAAACAAGACCCAATACGCCGTATCCAGAAAGACCAATACGTCGTATTCAAGCCATATGGAAATAAAATATTCTGGAAGATATCAAACGTGGTCCCTACTCCTAGAAATCCCCAATACACCGTATCGAAGACTCTTGATACATCGTATTGACCTTTTTCGAGACCTTATAAATAGAAAACTCAAAAACGAGTTTTATGTGTGCTAAATCATATTTTTGATACCTAAACCATAAAAGTTGATTTTCAGAGGAGAAGAAGAGCAGAAGAGGTCTTGCAACGTAATTAATTCCATAGGAAACAACTTGTAATCTCCTATACTCTTGTAATCGTTTAGTTTTTGGTATCATTCGTTAACTCGGTTAGTTTACCTTAGCTAAATTATTTCTCTTGTATTGATTATGACGTTTGAAGGCTAATACCTTTGGGTATTAGCCATTATTATGAAGATCTGAATGTTTGGTTTGTTTATCTCGATTGCTTAATTTATCGTTGATTGCTTGTTTATGTTTATCAATTTATACTTGTTTACGTGCTTTTGTATGCGACCTATCATTCAATTGGATCTAGTGATAATCTAGGGATCAACGAGTATGTTCTCGATTAATTGGTAAAGACTTGGTTAGTAGACTACTCGTGTATCAATTGCCATTAAGCAGTAAGTGGGTAAAGTCTCCATGAGCTAGGGTTTAACAAGATCACCATTGCTTTAATCCCTAAGATAGATTATAATCAGCAAATAAGGATGCTTTATGCGGATGCGTTTAAATGTGACAGAATTCTATGTATCTAGGTTTAAGGAAGAAGTACCGCCTTAATCTTAAGAATGATATGCCACCTCGAGATAAGTAATCATTACACTAAATAAAAAAACCAACGTTCTGATTAAATTAATAATGGTTAATACTGTTTTCTTATATTTTGCTAGACCGCTCTTTGATCTTCTGTTAATTTGCTTGCGTGTGTTTTAGTGTCTTAAGTTGATTTTAGTCACCACAAACCCGTGCCAGTCTCTCATGCTGAAAACCCTCTATCCATTAGATTTAGGATTAACATAGGTTTAGCATAGGTTTAACATAGATTAGACTAACTTAGATTAGAAAAACCAAAGTATTAATAAATTGAAAGTGTTTCTTGCTCTTAGTGATCGACACCCTACTTACCACGAATCTACCACCGACCGAGTACACTGCCCGTTAAAGTGTTATTTTTGGTTAAGTCGGAAAAATATAAATTTAAAACTTGAAGTCATAAAATTAACACCACAACAACGACACATCAAGTTTTTGGCGCCGATGCCGGGGAGTGAAAATTTAATCTTGATTTGTATTTGATATTTTGGTTTTTAGCATTAGATTAGATCCATCTCTTAGGATTAGCGTAGTTTAGAATAAGTTTATATTCCTGTCTGTTTGCTAATTGTATTTATGTAATACGACGTATAAGTTATTTGACAATTTTCTTTCCTAGTAAGTTTATTACAGCATGGACGACCCGAACATTACTATGGAAGAATACATCAGGCTTGAGGAAGAAAAAACTCAAAAACGTGGGAAAGTATTTAACTGGGAAACTGCTAAGTATGGTAAGATCTGGTATGATGAAGACATTCACGACCTCAGATCCGTTGAAACCGAATTCCCATCTATAGTCTTCAATGTTAATTTGACGTCGAATAAAACACGCTCTTGTGAACTCACGGTAAGTTCTCTTAACGATAATGAAATTGACTTTAGAATATCGTTTGACGAATCCGGCGATGAAGATTACACAGTAGTTTTTGAAAAAAACTCGTTTTCTTATAAAATAATTTATGCCAATGATTTGAAAACGGATTCGGAAAATGATAATGAAAAAGTCAATATGCCTTTGTTTCCATCACCCGAGCCTTCGGTTAGTTGTATTGATGACTTAGACTTCTTTAAAGATTTTGAGAATGAATTTACAGCCATTGTTTACAATAATGCTCTAACGTCCAAATCAGATTTCTCAACTGAACCCACTTTATGCCCTCAACATATCGATGAATTTGATTTGAAAGATGAAACATCATTGTCCGAATATGATGAAGTGGAACAAAACATTTTGTACTTTAAAGATCTATTCCCTTTCAACATAATTTATCTCGATGATCTAAAATCGGATAAAGACAATGATGATAATAAAATCAATATGATACAATCTTCGAGGGGTAATGAAAATACACAAGGGTCAAATAATCTTCTAGACGGAAGTCATAATAAAATCGATAAAATTTTCATTATGAAAAGTTTTGCCATGGAATTAAATGTAAATATCGTGGCTTGGAATTATCTTGTCAACAAGATGCTATTCAATCTTATTAAGAATTTGTATGTGCCGTTTGGCATCCCGTTTGTTGGAAACACAAAAAATGTCAGTCACTTCCAAGTTGTAATAGGTCTTAGCTCGTAGATTGTGTCACGTTAAGTATAGAAGCTAATCCGGCCTAAGGCCCATGGGAAGCCCATCATAGCCCATGGTCCGGCCATGATGTAACTATATAAGCCCTCTCCTAGCCTTGGAGAGGGGTTGGTTGTTTTCATTTCTTCCATATTTTCCATATAGTAATAACATCATCCATTCCATCACTTTCTCTCTCTAAACATCACAACCCACATCTCTCTCTTGTTCTTGGTAGATCATTAGATTACATGTTTCTTCAATTGGTATCAAGAGCCATGGAGTGGTGTGTTTAGTTTTTGTGTTTATCTTGTGATTTGTGTTCAAAATTTTTATAAAGAACAAAATTTTTGATAAAATTTTGGTGTTTAAAAACTGAAGTTTTCATGTTTATTGTGTCCTATAGGGTTAGTAACACTATTTGTACAGATTTTTTGCTAAAACCATTAAAATGTGTGGCCTTTTTGAGTTTGAAAATTTGAGTTTCGTAGTAGTGAGAACTTGAACGAGTACAACCGAAAAGGTCTCCGGAAGAAGTAAGTGATCAGAGAACCGAACTAGCTCAGTTATAGTGGGAACTGAACTAGTATTCCTCTTTTGGTACGAAGTAGTTGTCTGTTTCATATCAGAAGAACGAGAGACACTAGATGCGCTGCATTATTGTCGCGGAATTCGGTAACGTTGTAGATCTCTCCTGTCAGTTGGAATCGAACGAGTGCTCACTAGTTAGAACCGAACGAGTTTGTTTAGTTGGAACCGAACGAGTTTGTTTAGTTGGAACCGAACGAGTTTGTGTAGTAGGAACCGAACGAGTTTGTTTAGTTGGAACCGAACGAGTTTATCTAGTTGGAACCGAACGAGTTTGTTTAGTTGGAACCGAACGAGTTTGTCTAGTTGGAACCGAACGAGTTTGTGTTAGTGTGGAATTCGAAGAAGTATGTTTAGTTGGAACCGAACGAGTTATGGTTAGTGTTGAACCAAACTCGTTTGATGCTAGCGTGGAACCGAATGAGTATGTGGGTGGTTAGTGCTGAACGAACTCGTTTACTGCCTATTTGTGTGAACCGAACTAGTAATTTTCAAATCAACACCCTCACAAACTCAAATTTCTAAATTTTCTCACAAACTCAAATTTCTAAATTTTCTAAATTATACGGTTATTTCTTTGACTTGTAAAATCCCGTGAAACATTAACTTGTTTTCCCGGTTTTGTCGAGAATTGTAAAATCCCGTGTAGTTTCATTTCAAGACTCAACAATCACATAACCAAACACAATTTCTTTCTACCACCGATCGATCAATTTGTAATCTTTTTGATACCACAATGACGACTCTTGCCGATAAGTCACTTCTTTCAGGAGGAGACAACAAACCACCAATGCTTGAAAAACACTTGTATGATTCTTGGAAGAGCCGAATGGAACTGTATATGTTGAATAGACCTCATGGAAGAATGATTCTTGCCTCTGTTGAAAAAGGACCACTCGTTTGGCCTTCAATCACTGTGGATGGAGCAACAAGGCTTAAGGAATATATTGAACTGACTCCCGCTGAAGCCATTCAAGCTGATTGTGACATCAAAGCAATAAACATCATTCTCCAAGGCCTTCCAACTGAAATCTATGCTCTTGTGAGTCAACATCGTGTTGCAAAAGATCTTTGGGAGAAGATTAAACTGCTAATGCAAGGAACGTCGTTAACAAAACAAGAACGAGAATGCAAGCTGTATGATGAATTCGATAAGTTCACTTACAAGAAAGGAGAGTCGTTACATGAGTACTACTTGAGGTTCACTCTGTTACTCAATGATATGAACATCTACAAGATGCCATTGGAGCAATTTCAAGTTAACACCAAGTTTTTAAACACTCTTCCTGATGAATGGAGCAAATTTGTTACTGATGTTAAATTGGTCAAAGACTTGCATACTACCAATGTTGATCAGCTTCATGCTTACCTGCAACAACACGAAAGACATGCAAATGAAGTTCGTTTGATGCATGAACGTAACTCCGATCCTCTTGCTTTAGTTGCATCTCACCAATTACCTCCGTCAACTTATCAATCTCATCTACACACTCTCCCGAACTCTCAACTTCAACATCATGTTTCACCATATCCGTCTTCACAGTTTGTAACACCTTATCAGACTCAACAATTCACAACCAGTCAATCAACACCTCTTTCAATCACTTATCCATCAAATGAGTACCAATCCTCAGTTCACCACAACGTTTATTCTCCACAATCATCCATCCCACAATTGGAATATGCTCCCACAACTTACCAACATCAACAATCTGAATTTTCCCAACCAGACTCCGGTCTAATTGTTCCAGTGTTCCAGAAAGGGGATGATCCAATTGATGCGATCAATCACATGATGTCATTCTTAACTGCTGTTGTCACATCCCGGTATCCTACTACCAACAATCAGCTAAGGACTTCATCAAACCCTCGTCAACAAGCTACCATCTATGATGGAAAAGTAACTGTGCAACCTGTTCAGGGGAGACAAACTACTTATGCTGCTGGAACAACGAGAAAATACACTCCTGGAGCAAGTGGAAGCAACACAGGGAAACAACGGACTGTCATCTGTTACAACTGCAAAGGGGAGGGTCATATTTCCAAGCAGTGTACTATGCCCAAGAGAAAAAGGGATGAAACGTGGTTCAATGATAAAGTGTTGCTGGTTCAAGCTCAAGCAAGTGGTCAAGTTTTAACAGAGGAAGAAATAGCATTTTTGGCAGATCCAGGACTTCCTGACACTCAAACCTCTCAGACTGTCATTACCCACAATGCTGCTTATCAAGCCGATGATCTGGATGCCTATGACTCTGATTGTGATGAACTTAACTCAGCCAAGATTGCTCTCATGGCGAATCTTTCCAGGAATGGCTCAGATGCACTCACTGAGGTACACAATCCGGATAATCTGGCCTATGATTTAATCAATCAAAGTGAGCAGATAATAATGTCTTCTGAACAGTCTAATGATGTGAATCAGACAAAAACTGAAATAACCAGTGATAGCAATATCATTCCTTATTCTCAGTATCTGAGTGAAACACAACAGGAAACTGTCCAGAATTCTAACTCTTCTGCTCAACAAGATGTCCTGATATTATCTATGTTTGAACAATTAAATACCCAAGTGATGAACTGCACCAATGTTAATCTGGAATATAAAAGTGCCAATAAAGCTTTGACTACCGAGCTTGACAGATATAAAGAAGAGGTTAAAGATTTAAAAGAAATGCAAAATGTTGAGAACAGTTTTTCAGGATCAAATGAACAGTATGCCGTGATTGAACTTCTTAAGCAAACTCTTTCTGAACAAGTGCAAGAAAATGATTCTTTAATGAAAACAGTTTCTGATCTCAAAAATGATTTAAAAATGGAAGAAAACAGAAATATTGATAGAGAAATTGTTTTAGAAAAGAAAATTAAGCAACTTGATAATATCATTTTCAAAAGAGGTTAATCTACGCAAACTGTTCATATGATGACTAAATCCAAAATTTATTATGATCATTCCCTAAAACAAGCTATTGGTTTTGAAAAACCTTTCTATCTGAAGAAAGCTCGGGAGTCAAAGCCAAAACTGTATGACGGGAATGTCATTCTTAAAATGGATACTATTGTGATTCCTGATTCTAATGAGACATTAATGCTTTGTGAAGAGAGTCGTTCAAAAATGCTTTTGAAAGAACAAAATCCAATGGTTGTAAAAAATAAAGTGAACACTAAACCTATTAATTATGTTGTTCTTAATAATGATTACAACAAATGATTTTTTTGACAATCTGATTTATATAGTGAACATGCCTATTGGAAAGCGACTTCGGTCCCACCTTTAGACCCATCTCCTTCTTCCACAACCAACAAAGTTAAGGTTCTAAAAGAATTTCCTAAAGTGAGTATGGTAAATACTAGCTTGAAAGAGCTTAAACGCCATATTGCTGGCTTTGATCAGGTTGTCAAAGAAAGAACCACTGCCACATCTATCACTGAGGGCACGTGGGGGTTTAAACATACAAAGGCTTGTTTTCGAGATAAAATTATTTCTTTTATAAAAGAATTAAAAGATATCTTCAATAACTTTAATCAATACTTGGTTGATGAACTTGCCGATGTCCAAAATGTCTTTATCATAATGGAACTGCTGTCGACAACATCGTTTGGAGTCCAGAACTTTCAAATGTTAAAGGAATCAAGTTTTGAGTGAAAATGAACGACTCTTGGCACAAGCCATGATCATGATATTGTAAAAACTGTTGTGAAGTTGTATGTGAATGATGGTTGTGAAACTGTGAATGGATGTCAAAAGTGTCTCGAACTCAAGACTGAGCTTCTCAACAAAAAAGATGTTGTTGATAAAGAAACTTATGATAAACTTTGTAAGAGTTTTACAACTCTTGAAAAACATTGCATCACTTTGGAAGCCAATTCTAAATTTAATCAAGAAATTTTTTTCAACTGTACAAACAATGTTTTAGATAATAATGCTCCAGTTTTATCAGTGTTTGAATTAAGTGAATTGAGAGCTCAGTCTCAAGAGAAAGACACAGTCAATGTCAAAGTTGAAAGAGGCAAATTTAAAGTCCCTTAAAAAGGAAGTGGTATGATAGTAAAGTCAAAATGGACATGGATGAAATTGAGACTCTTAACATTGAATTGGAACATAGAGTGACAAAACTTGTTGCTGAGAATGAGCATTTGAAACAGACTTATAAGCAACTTTATGACTCGATAAAACCAAAACGTGTTCAATCCATAAAGAACAATGTGATTTGGGGGGGGCGTTAATCAAACAAGTCATATAAAGTATGGGGAAAATTTTTGATCTTAAATGCAAAACTCAGGAACAAGGTTTGGGCCTAGCAGCCCTAAAAAATGAGTTAAGGATACTTATAAGGATAAGCCTTTAGATAATAGAGGTATTGAGACCACTCTGTTGATCCAAAATGTCTAAGGATACATAGGAACCAATCACGCCCAAAATTGTTGAATAAAAGGATGCCTCACTCCTCCTATATTAAGCACCACTCAGGAAGAAGCTTTCGTCCTTAGGGTTTATAGTCGAACATGTAAAAGCGAATTATCCTCAAGATTCACTTTTACAGTCTGCCTTTAGGTATACTAAAGTCATTCAGGAATTGCTTTCACACATAAGTAGGACTTGCCCTAGCATCAACAATTTTGATCCTCAATTAGTTGCGGTCATACCGAGGTAAAAGGAGAAGAAAGTTAGGTTTTCCGAATCACTCACATCCATAGAAAACACAAAAACAGACTCGACTTCAAACATAGTTTCTAACAAGCGTGTGTTGCATTCTACAGGAGTAAGACTTTCTACTAGTGCTAGCGGATCACAGCCTTTAGGCAATACCAGGAATGATAAGATTCAGCAAACACCAAGTAGTAATTCGAAAAATAAAGTAGAAGCTCACCCTAGGAACGTTAAATCTAGTTTGAATAAAAGGAATGGCACTGTTAAAGTTAATGGATCTGCGTCTGTGTAGAATTCCAAGAAACATGATAATTCTGATTATGTCTGTATTAACGATGATGATTGCATGTCTTCTGATAATTTGTGTGTTTCTAATTCTATGAATGATGTGAAATTCCGTACTAAACCTAAAAAGAAAAAATATAAGGAAGAGATTTGGAAACCAATAGGAAAAGTGTTCACTAAGATGAGATATATTTGGAGACCTACCTGTCGGACCTTCACTATAGTAGGAAATGCGTGCCCTTTAACTAGGATTACAACTACTAATGAAGTGCCTTCTAGGAAACCAATACGTCGTAAGAGACACAAATGGCAAGTTTTTAAATCTTTTGTTCGAGTTGGGAACCAACAAGTTCACCGGAAGTTATTATGATAATACCTCAATTGAGAATATTATATTTTGGTATTTTTACCAATTTGTGAATTTTATTTCTTTTTATGGAAAATGTTTTTATATTTTTGGTTTTTCTTTTGTTTTTATATGATAATTATACTAATAAAAGAAAATGAAAAATATTTTTGTACTTTTTATATTTTTATAGAAAAAAAATATTCACAGATTCAAACACAATTTGTCAAACGTAACGATAATCGTTTTCAAAGCGCTCCCCGGCAGCGGCGCCAAAATTTGACTCGCATAAACTTAACCCTCTTTATACATAGATAAATGTAAACAAATATAAATATATATCAAGGAACAAAATCCGCGAGATCAATGAAACCGGAAGCAGTATAGAGTGTTCCCGGGTCGTTATGTCCCAACGAGGCTTGAATGGAAAATCGAAAGACGAATTGATAATCGATGTTTGAATAAGACAAGGAATGATTGGGTACTAACACTAATAAGCAAATGCACATAAAAATAAGCAAAGAAAATAAGCTGGAACAAGAATAAAAGCTAGAAATGGCAAAAACACTTAAAACTTTTACACTAAGACACAAATAAGCTCAAATAAGCTTAAGACAAATCAAATAAGCTAAACTAACTCTAAGTAAGCAAACTCAAAAAGCAATTAAGCTAAATTAAGCAAGAAAAACTCAACAGTACTAACAACAGTACTAACAGTTTTAACTACCAGTACTAACTAGGAGTTAGTGCTGCTAGCTTTAAGTTAGCACTGTTAGCTTAAGGTTAGTACTGCTAGCCTAAGGTTAGTACTGCTAGCCTTAACAAAACACAATTAAACAAGAAATAAGCAAATAAGCTAAAACAGATATTCACCTAACCCTAATAAGCACTTAGAAATAAGAATAAGCAACTAGAGTAAACTACAATGGCAAATAAGCTAAAAAGCTACAAACTGATACACTATGGTAAACACTTTAAAAAGGAAAATAAGCTTAAATAAGCAAACAGTAAAGGAAACTGGTTTAATCTACTCTAAAAAGCTAAGGAAATCTTAAATAAGCAGAAATAATAAGCTGATAAGCTAAAATGAACTACCAGTACTAACAGTTTTAACTAACAGTACTAACTTGGAGTTAGTACTGGTAGCTTTAAGTTAGTACTGCTAGCTTTAAGTTAGTACTGCTAGCTTTAAAAGTTCCAAAAATGAACTAGCAGTACTAACTTTGGGTTAAAATAAGCACTTTATAAGCTCCAAAAAGCCAAATAAGCTGCTGATTGCAGAAAGTTGCTTAAACTTTTGGTTTTTGGTATTTTGGACACTACAAACTCAAAATAAGCTCAAATTCAAAAAGGAGAGATGTTTTGGAAAGCTTATATGTTGCTTAATCTGATTCCAAAAAGCTTTTTCAACCAAACACAACTTAACTTAACTCAATTTGCATCAAAAAGTAGTAAACTCTAAAATTTTCCTAAATAAGCCAAAATAAAAATAAGCTAAAATCACCAATAAGCCAAACTGAAAAGTGGGCTTTTGGAAATAAGCTCACTAATGAGTCCTTATTAAGCCCACCTATTCACTTTTTTAAATAAGCCACTGAAATAAGCACAATAAGCACAAATGACTACACTACTATTTTTTAGATTTTAATGAAAATAAGCACTTTTAGACCTAAAATAAGCTACTGAAATAAGCTCAAAACTTTAAACAAACAAACTTTAAACAAACCTCAAATAGATTTCAATCAGTGATAAGCACTTTAATAAGCTAAATTAATCTAACAGTATTAACTCAAAACTAACAGTTTTATTAAATGAACTAACAGTACTAACTAAGAAAGTTGCACTAATCACTTTTAAACTAACAACTAAGTAAAATAAGCACTAAACATTCTGATAAAACACAAATAAGTAAACATAAGTAACAAACAAGCACTATAAGCAATTCTATAGCAAAGAAGAAAAACAAGAAAAAGAGAAACTTACAACACCCTTGCTCAAAACAGGGCTAAACCAAGAATCTACAAGCTCTAGCTTGTATAAAACAAGCTAGTAGTGTCCATAAGCCCATCCAAAACTGGCTTATCATCCATAAAATAAGCTGTGGTGTATTTGAGAGTGATTTTTGCAATTTCTCTTAACTACTTACTTTTTTTGGTTTACTTAATTAAAGCAGTTTATGAACAAGCTGTATTGAGAGTTTTTTGAACACAAAAACAGCACAATTAAGAAACTTAACACTTGGAATTGTAAAATGACTTAAAACATCAAATTTGCATTAAAACTTGAAAATGTTACAAAGCTGAAGGTAGAAGATGTAAATGACTTAAAACAAGCTGAAAATAAGCTAAGATATTCTAAGATATTAAAAACTAAAAACTAACTCCTTAACTTGGGTTACAATGGCCCTATTTATACTAAAACGAATTAAGGTCTTGGTTTCTTGCCCTCTCTTCTCTTCTTTCTTCTGTGTTTCTTTGTAGAGACAAAAACCAAGTGTGTTTGTTGTGTGAG
>BQNB010019545.1:62500-66692 GCA_026074375.1 Tanacetum coccineum | reverse complement strand
ACCCTTCATGAAATTAGGGTTTAGAGGCATATGATAATGGTTTAAAGCCTGTTTTGATATAATGTTGCAAATGGTACCTTGAATGAGTAATGTACTTTGTAATAATGATATTATGATATTGACTTTACATGTTATGAAGATAGGATTGTCATATGTAGGTTGCCTGAGCCTGTTAACTTTAGTTATGCAAGAAATGTTGTACATCGAGATATTGACAAAGTAAGTAATGTAATTGTAACATTCCGTATTCAAGGTCATTATTTACTCCGAGCTTTATTTCTATTTTCATTTTTAAGCGAGTTATTAAATTTTACGTTTACCCGATTTAGTAAGAATTTTCCGTTTTTAGCTTTGCGTGAGCCGTAATTAGAAATCTATTCCGTCTTCGCATCGTAAGTGATTTATTAATCTCATATTATTCCCCAATGAATATAATTTTCCCCATTTACATTTTCCGTTGTGATTCGCGTTTCCAAATTTTCTTGCTAAGACTCGCGTTTCTACCTTTAAACCTTACTTTTTTTTTAAACCTTACACAACACTTTAATTAAACTCTTGCAAACCAAAAATAAAAAAAAATATATTTTTTCACAAACCTAGGCCCTATGGCCGGTTCTCTATACCCACACACAAACCCAATTCTCACTTTTCTATAAACTCATTATCACCTTCTTCATTTCCCATACATGCAAAAGCCTCTTCACTCTACCAAATTTCAAACTTCTCTCATTCCTTCTTGGTCCCAAATTTCTGCCGAATTTATACACTCCACCACCACCATCATACAACATTTTTCATCTCCTTTTAGGCATCTTAACACCATCCTTTTGCCTCTTGCAAAGTTTGGTGTAGTTTCTTGAAGATTTGAAGGTGTTTAGGACTAGTTTTCTTGGAGTTTCTTGAAGGTTTTGATTGGGTTTGTGTTAGAAGAGTGTTACCATCATTAGAAGAAGGTTGTAAGGTTGTTAATATAAGGTTATATTGGGTCGATTTCAGCAACACAAGAAGGAGGGTATTCTTGTTTGATTCCTAGTTTCAATCTCTCTTTTAGTAAGCCCTAAATTTCTTTATTTGTCTTATCTTTTTATTTACTTGTTTTCTTTAATTTATAATCCATAAAAATGGATATTGGGTTCTGGAAATATTAAGTTTTTATGTTTACCTATGTGTCTAAATCAGTAGTTATGGCTGGTGTTAAATTTCAAAGAGAATTAAAAAGGTTTGGTTTGGATTATAATAGGGTTATGAAACTGGTTTTACATCAGTACAAAATAGATGGAGTACGAATGTATTTTTGGTATAAGATACCTGGTAAAATTTAATAATGTGTTGGTATGTGTCTAAGGGTATATGTGGTTAATTGGAATAGAGCCCGTATCTCCTCCGGATGAGCTAGATACGGCCGATTTACCAAAACTAGTCAATTTTTGCACTCAGTTGGGAAACGGGGTATAACCCCATATTTTTGCACTAACTTTCTGAAATAAAAAGTTGTTCCCTGTAGAGGACACTTATAGTTCCATCTCCAAGTGGTTAACGTTGATAGCATGTATTGATCGTGATTTATGGTC
Source organism: Tanacetum coccineum (assembly GCA_026074375.1). Lineage (NCBI taxonomy): Eukaryota > Viridiplantae > Streptophyta > Magnoliopsida > Asterales > Asteraceae > Tanacetum > Tanacetum coccineum. Next base: position 65,121 of record BQNB010019545.1, on the reverse strand, counting down.
ATTTTGTGGAGGTGGAAAATTTCAGAAATAAAAATGTTTTGACATAGTAGGGTAAAATGGTAATTTCACTCAGGTTTCATTGACCCCCTCGGACAGTGAGTCTGTATTTATGGAAAGTAGACTCAAATGCTTTCTGGAGGTGAAAACCTATGACTCAAATGAATTACGGATTTTGATTTAGATCCGACAAAGTTGGAATGTTTTCAGAATTTTATAATAAAGTTACGAGACGTAAAAACCAAAAGGCTAAATTTGTGTGAGTTGACGGGTAATGAGTAAAGTAAAAACATGGTATTAATGAAATATTCATATCAGATTGGACACTTGATTTTAGGTAAAAAAAAAAATTGGTCAATAAAAAACTTGAATGCAAATGCCATGCTAGATGGACATAAGTTATAATCTGTTATAAAGTCATCATTGGTTTCATCTTTTTCGGTAAGTATTAGAATGTTTTACTAAGTCGCGCCTTTTATTTTAGGTCGCTCTTAGGAGTATTTGTCTTACTTCAGCTCTTATATTACTTGATATTACCGTTCGCTCAAGGTGAGTTCATAGCCTCGCCTTTCAACTTTTAACTGTATTTATAAAACCCCGCGAGGGAGATACATGTTTGTTTTATAATCTGGAGCACAAGATTTTATTGTTATGCGGACCCAATATGATATAAAAATATTGTTGCATGCGTAGCTATTGCCAAAAGCCCACATCATGAACTGTTTAATTGGCCTATAATGGGTAAGCGCTAGTACAAATAATAGATCTATTGGGTGTGACAGCCCTGTCCCGGGGGTATTGAATCGATCCTTGCCGAGCACCCAGTCAACGGTCAATTTGTAGTTTGAATTTAGGTATAAGGGCAATAATATACATAGTTAATGATGGGCACGTGATTTACATAAAAGATATGTGCAACGTCAAGGTTCCGGGTCAGAAGCTTATTCGCAATAGAAACTTGAATAATGGCTTGTCGTACAAACAAGTCACACGTGAACAAAAAAACTTGTGTTCTCTTTGAATCTTATATACTCTATGTATTCCACTCAACATTATTGTTGACTTTTAAGCATGTTTTATCTCAGGTAACCAAGGGTGATGGATGCCGAGTACGAGGAGTCTGCGCTAAAGTTTTAAGAACTTGTATTTTGTTCCATTTTATAAAACTTATTATCCATGTTTTTTTTCAAAACTTATGTTATGAATTTGGTAACGTTTCTGTGGGACGTATGTTGTTTACTCTGAAACTTCTTTAAATGGAACAATGTTTTTTTTTAAACGCCTCTTTTTGAGTCGTTTTCTATATCCTTGTGTAATTGTGCTATGACTTAACACCCAATTGTTGTATATTCCGCTGCGTGAACTTTGGGGGTGTTAAAGATTGGTATCAAGAGCTAAAGGTTATAGAGAACTAGGTCAAAAAAAAAAAAAAATTTTTTTTACCTAAACTATAACCCTTTTATGCGCGCTAAGACTCCTCGAAGCCCTTGTGTTATTCACGATCATAGTTTCTCTATTTTGAGTATTTATGCACATTTTGGGTGCATTACTATTGAATATTCATATAATAAATATTATTATATGTAATTGATATATGTATATATATATCGATTGATATGCTTATCCGCGAAAGCATCAAGAATTGTTTATTTAGATTTCAAAAATGAAATTTTTATATGTAACAAATATTATTTGGCATATTCATACTATTTATCGATCATCATGCATATTCCTGAAGCATCGTCATGCATTCGCATTCTCATATAAATTATTATTCGTATAGTAATCCTTATTTACTTTACGCAATTTGCAGATCATCATGGCCAACCTACCTCCAAACAATAACGAGTTCGCATTAGCTGCGGAGGCAGCACAAGATAACATGAACGGCTGGGTGGAAGAGGAAGACCCAGAGATGGAGGAAGAGGAGGAAGATCCGGAAGAAGATCCGGAAATGGAGGAAGAAGAAGAAGAAATGGAAGCTGAGGAACAATGGGACGGCCCAGAATGGATACTCCCTTATCAGGGGGCGGACCCACTTTACCCTCCGCCACCTGCATCGGAGTCTGAGTCTGAGGCTGAGGCTGAGGATGAGAATGAGGTCGAGGCTGAGGCCGAGGCTGAAGCTGCACCCATACCACATCCTGTTCCTGCTAATCCTGTTCCTGCAAATCCTATACCCGAGGCTGCTCCCATCGGTACTAGCAGACTAATACCATTTAGGAGACTCTTTACTGATACTCAGGTTTGGACGGGATCGTCATCATCTGCTGCTGTGGGGACATAACCCGAGGATCGTATGCCAAGTCACATTAGAGTGGACCTGGATGCTCTTCACCGCAGAGTTAAGCATATTGAGGAGGAGGATGTGCGTGCTGATAACAAGAGACTAAAAATGATGCTAGACTGTAGTGAAAACCGTACTAGAGATGCTTGGAGAGAGAATGACCGGGCAACATGGCATTACCATCACTTGAGACGTTGGTCTATTACGGTTGAGAATCTTTTACCGCCGCGTCTACGATATCAAGAGCCGCCATATGCTCTACCTGAGACTCTATTGGCTCCTGTTACTCACAATGATCCTAGAGATCCATATGTTGCGGCAGGGATGTGCCATGCTC
>BQNB010019545.1:0-57500 GCA_026074375.1 Tanacetum coccineum | reverse complement strand
TCCTATTGTCAAGGTACGATGGAATTCTAGACGAGGTCCAGAATATACTTGGGAGAGAGAAGATTTCTTCAAAAGAAATTACCCGCATCTTTTCTCGAGCGATAAGAAGACAAGATTGAGAAAATCGAGCACGAGACGGCGCTCCCTTTAAGGAGGCGAGGGAGGGTGTTAACATTCAGTATTTAAGGTCATTTACTTACCGAGCTTTATTTCTATTTCATTTTTAAGCGAGTTATTAAATTTTACGTTTACCCGATTTAGTAAGAATTTTCCGTTTTTAGCTTTGCGTGAGCCGTAATTAGAAATCTATTCCGTCTTCGCATCGTAAGTGATTTACTAATCTCATATTATTCCCCAATGAATATAATTTTCCCCATTTACATTTTCCGTTGTGATTCGCGTTTCTAAATTTTCTTGCTAAAACTCGCGTTTCTACCCTTAAACCTTACCTTTTTTTTTACCTTACACTACACTTTAATTTAAACTTTTATAACATGAAAATCAAAAAAAAAATGTATACTTCCCATCTCCCAAGGCCATGGCCGGCTCCAACATAACCAAACCCACACTCCACATTTTCCAATTTTCTATAAACACTCATTATACTTCATTTTCCCATTACATGCAAAAGTCCCTTCACTTCACCATTTCAAAAAAAAAGAAAACTTTTCTCTCCTTCTTCTTGGTCCTAGGCTGCCGAATTCATAGACCATCACCAACACCATCTCACAAATTTAATCAACTCATTTTAGGCTTTATAACACCATCCTCTTGCATCTTGCAAAGTTTGGTGAGGTTTCTTGAAGATTTGAAGGTGTTTAGGACTAGTTTTCTTGGAGTTTCTTGAAGGTTTTGATTGGGTTTGTGTTAGAAGAGTGTTATAATCATTAGAAGAAGGTTTTAAGGTTGTTAATATAAGGTTATATTGGGTCGATTTCAGCAACACAAGAAGGAGGGTATTCTTGTTTGATCTTGTTTCAATTCTCTTTTGTAAGCCCTAAATTTCTTTATTTGTCTTATCTTTTTATTTACTTGTTTTCTTTAATTTATAATCCATAAAAATGGTGTTTTAGATTCTGGAAATATTAAGTTTTTATGTTTACTAATGTGTCTAATCATTAGTTATGGCATTGTGTTAAATTTTTAAAGAGATAAAAATGTGGTTTGGATTGGATATAATTGGGTTATGAAAATGTTTTTACATTCAGTATCAAAACAGATTGGATTACATTATATTTTTGGTTATAGGGGTACCTGGGTAAAATTTAATAATGATGTTGGTATGTGTCTAAGGTATATGTGGTTAATTGGATAGAGCCGTATCTCTTCGATGAGCTTAGATACGGGCGAATACCAAAATAGTCAATTTTTGCACTCAGTTGGGAAACGGGGTATAACCCCATATTTTTGCACTAACTTTCTGAAATAAAAAGTTGTTCCCTGTAGAGGACACTTATAGCTACCATCTCCAAGTGGTCTCACGTTTATAGCATGTATAGATTGTGATTTATGGTCATTTTCGTGGAGTGGAAATATTCAGAAAATAAACTGTTTTGACATAGAAGGGTAAAATGGTAATTTCACACAGGATCATTGACCCCTGGACAGTGAGGCCTGTATTTTTGAAAAGTAGACTCAAAATGCTTTCTGGAGGTGAAAACCTCATGCTCATATGAATTACGGATTTTGATTTATGATCCGACAAAGTTGGAGTGTCTAATCATTAGTTATGGCATTGTGTTAAATTTTAAAGAGAATAAAATGATGTTTGGATTGGATTATAATAGGGTTATGAAACTGTTTTTACATCAGTAGCAAAACAGATGGATTACGAAATATTTTTGGTAATAGGGTACCTGGTAAATTTAATAATGATGTTGGTATATGTCTAAGGTATATGTGGTTAATTGGATAGAGCCGTATCTCCTCCGGATGAGCTAGATACGGCCAATTTACTAAAACTAGTCAATTTTTGCACTCAGTTGGGAAACGGGGTATTTGTCTTAGGAGTATTTGTCTTACTTCAGCTCTTATATTACTTGATATTACCGTTCGCTCAAAGTGAGTTCATAGCCTCGCCTTTCAACTTTTAACTGTATTTATAAACCCCGCGAGGGAGATACATGCTTGTTTTATAAACTGAGCACAAGAAACTTTATGGTATGCTGGACCCGAATACGAGATTAATTGCATAAGTAGCTATTGCCAAAAGACCTCACATCATGAACTGTTAATTGCCTATAATGGGTAAGCGCTAGTACAAGTAAATAGATCTATTGGGTTTGACAGCCCTGTCCGGGGGTATGAATCGAATCCTTTCGAGCACCCAGTCAACGGACAATTTGTATTTAGAATTTAGGTATAAGGCAATAATACCTAGTTATGGGGCAACGTGATTTACATACAAGATATGTGTAACGTCAAGGCTTCGGTGTCATGAGCTTATTGCAATAGAAACTTGAATAATGGCTTGTCCGTACAACAAGTCACACGATGAACAAAAACTTGTGTTCTCTTTTAACTCTTATAAACTCTATGGATTCACTCAACATTATTGTTGACTTTTAAGCATGTTTTATCTCAGGTAACCAAGGGTGATGGATGCCGAGTACGAGGAGTCTGCGCTAAAGTTTTAAGAACTTGTATTTTGTTCCATTTTATAAAACTTATTATCCATGTCTTTTTTTCAAAACTTATGTTATGAATTTGGTAACGTTTCTGTGGGACGTATGTTGTTTACTCTGAAACTTCTTTAAATGGAACAATGTTTTTTAAACGCCTCTTTTCGATGTGTTTCTATATCCTTGTGTAATTGTGCTATGACTTAACACCCAATGGTTGTATATTCCGCTGCGTGAACTTTGGGGGTGTTAAATTTTATGAGGCTTAACTACTAACACTCTATTTTGCACATAGCAATATTAACTGCTTCTGCCCAAAAAGTAGTTAGCAATCTTAATCAGCTCGGCTTTAGTCTAGCAGCCTTAATTAGTGTTAATTCCTCCTCTCAGCAACTCTATTTTGTTTAGGAGTTCTAGCTATACTAAATTGTCTCAAAATACCTTTCATTTTACAAAACTGATTCATTTATCTGTTTTTGAATTCAGTTCAATTATCACATCTAATCATATAAACCTTGTGATCTACTAGATTTTCTATCCTAGTTATAAAGGACTTAAGAATGCCACTAGTCCCATCCTTAGTAGCTAGAAAGAAAACCCATGTAAACCTACTATAATCATATGTGACAACTAGGTAATACATTTTCTTCATAAGGCTTTTTACAAATGTTGGACCAAACAAGTTCATATGCAACAAATGTAAAGGAAGACTGATTGAGTTCTCTGTTTTGGACTTACAAGAGGCTCTGTGCTACTTTCCCTTTTCACATGCAACACGGGTTTGATCATTTTAAAAAAGTTTAGAAGGTAAACCTCTTACAAGATTTCCCTTAACCAATTTATTCATGGTTTCAAAATTTAAGTGACCTAGCCTTCTATGCTAAAGTTTAGATTTATCAGATGTGGCTTTTGCTAAAAGGCAAGTTAAACCTCCTTTAGGAACTATGTTCTTTAAATCAACACTATACATATTGTTCTTTCTAGGAACTCTAAGTAAAACTTAACTTTCATCAATTAACTTAAAATTTGGAGATAAAATAATACATTCAGTGTCATTAAAAAGAACACTTTTCTTTTTATCACACATTTATGAGACACTAAAGAGATTAAACTTTAACTCTCTCATAAAATACACATTTTCAAAATCTAGATTACCAGTTTTAATGGTACCTTTTTCTTGTGATTTTTCCTCCTTTAGGGTCCCCTCCAAGAGCAACATATCCTCCATCTATCTCGTTTTGTTTGTAGATAGGATCATGTTCTATCATGTGCCTTGAGATCCACTATCAATCACTCCTTGATCCTGTAAATCTATTTGTAGATTGCCCTACACATTAGATAAGAAAATCAATTTCTTTTGGGGACCCAAGCCATCACTTACTTGGAACTGCCTTGTACATTAATATAATCAAAATTTTTAAGGGTGATTGATGCACTGTGTGTGTAGAAAACATGGTCTAAAACTTTAGGCTTTGGTTTCAAAAACCCTACAAGATGATAGGCCTTAAACAACAATTAATATTATTTACCTTATACAGCATTAACTAATACTTTTGGCCTTAGCATATATTTAAATTTTTTATACCTAACAATATTAACCTTTGTTTAATATTACTGGTTTTAAGCGTTGTGTTTATGAAATGGGCACTTAACAGTTGAATGTGCTGTTTTAGAAAATAGGACATTGGTCTGCGATTCATTGTTGCCGTTTTTTCTTCTTTTTTTTTCTTTTTGTTTTTGACGTTGTGCAGTCATTAACTTGTCTTAGGCAGTAGTAACTAATACTGCTATTTTTAGAAAAATTTTTCTGTAGTATATTTGATTACTAGCCAGACTTCATTAGTACTGCTCTTTAGAAACCATGTTTTTTTGCACATAGGTAAGTCTTTTTTAGCAAAAGTTTTGTTGGATTCTCCCCATTGAGAATCGTTCCAAAAACACGTTTTACATCCTATGATTTTGAAATGTTTTTGATGGTAATTGCAATCATTTGCAATTGATCTAAAGCTTCCACACACATAACACCTTATTAAACATCTCAAAATTGCTTCCTAGATTTTGAGACATCATATTGTTCCAATTTCTTTGATTGCCTCTTAGACTGTGAGTGTTTTGCCTATGTTACTCAACTTGTCTAACAATTTTCCTAGTAGTTTTTTATTGTTGTTTAGATTTAACAAACTCTTTCTTAACAATACTAGGCCTAACGATTTTCTTTTTAGTTTTAGGATGAGACACATCCCCTTCCTCATCATTTGACACCCATTCTTTAATAATTGGGGCATCATCATTCTTCCTAACTACCTTAGGCTCTTCTTTACTAGACATAGCTTTACTGTTCTCAAATACAGGCTCATTAACAAACTCATCTAAACCAGTAAAAGACAAGTAAGGTGTTGGAGGCATGAAATTTCCTGTGTATGGAGGTGAAACTGCATTAGAATTTTCATAGCCTAAACCTTTTTTGCAATTGTCAACTATTTAACACTCTATGAGCTTGTTTAAACTTTTAGATGCATGTTCAAATTTATCTACATTAAGTTGAATGCCATCTTTTTCTTTTTGAGCTATTTCAAGCTTCTTCCTAAGCTCTTTAATAGTTATTTCTCCTAAATAAATTTCAAAATTCAAGCCCTTAATATCTTGTAAGTAAATAGACTCATTTGCTTTATAATACTTAAGTTTTCTTACCACTGACTTTAAAACATGTTCTTATAACCTAAAACCATTAACTCAAATTTCTTTAAATCTTTTAATAGTTGATCATTTTAAGATTTAAGAGATTCAATAGTTTTCAAACAAGATTTTAAACAAATAGAATCATTGGATACCTCTGTGTAAGAATTTGAAGATAAGAAAGCCATGAGTGCTTAATTAGGTCCTTCCTCTGCCTGATCATTCTAATCATATCCACCAAGACCATCACATGACACCAAAGTTATGAAAGTAGATATTTCCACAGGAACACTCCTTCTTGAGCTTTCCTTGATCTTGTTATTTTGTCTTGGATTTCTTGGGCTACTGCACTAACTAGCAAATATCCCTCTTGTGGCCGTTGTAGCACTATACTTTGGACATATCAAAACCAATAATCTCATTGCCATTAACAGTAAGCTTCCTTCCTGTATTCTTCAAAAACCTTCTTGCCCTCATAGTTAACATGGCCATTTGTCATATGAAATCCATCTTTTCTATGCCATCTGGATGTATTTATTGCAAGTACTCATGTACAAGTTGAGGACTATTTGGTTGACTAGCAAAGAATGCACAAATAACATCATCACTCAAGTTATCAATATTTGTAGAGTTAACAACATTAACTTGAGTGCTAGCAGTAGAAACACCATGAGCAATATTAACTGCTTGAGCAGTATTAACTACTCCATTAGTGCTGCTAGTGTTTTTATTTGAAGAGGACACAAAAGTCATGTTCTGTGTGCTTGAACTTGAGCTAGACATCCCTTTAACGTCTGGTTCATACACCTTGAGGTTATTGTAGAGATCATCCATGCTCATTGTATCCAAATCAGCTTTATTCCTCCATACAACATCATGTGTGTTCCACTTAGGTGACAAACTTCTTAATAACTTTTGATTAACATCTTCTTGTGAAAGATTTTCATCCAAAAGCTCCAACTGACTCACAAGCTTTTGAAGCCTATCAAAAGTTTGATCAAGCATCTCTGAGCTTGGAGAAGTGATGTTTTCATATTGCTGCTTTAAGAGATTCCTTTGAGTCTTTTTAGTAGCTGCATTCCCACCAAATCTCTTTTCTATCGCTTCCAACAACTTCTTAGCATCCTTTATAGAGTTAAACTTTAGCTGATGTTCATTGGGAATGCCCATCATTAAATTACTTCTAGCTTTCACCTCTAATCTTCTTAGAGCCTTTTCCACAATTGTTGTTTTTGGCAAGGTTGCACCATTCTTATGACTTTCCACAGTGCATAGTCTATGTTAGCCTCAAAATATTAAGTCGAACAATGGAAGTTCGTTCATTAATTATATTACATCTCGGCCATTAATTAATATACGTTGTAATAGGCTAGACGGGTAAATGGGCTCTTAAATGTAATCTAACTGGTCACGTGTATCAGGCGAAAGCCCAAGTAATCCCGATCTCGGCCTGTAGAATTACTGAAGGCATGAAAGCCTTTTAGTTTTGATACATATACACCTCACCAAGGAAGGTGAGGTGGGTTGGTCATTTGTAACTTACACATTTGCAAGTAAATAATCTCATTCTCTCTCACTTTTTCTCTCTAGTTTCTCTATCTACAATTCTTCTCATCTCCTAGCTTATTTTCTTGTTCTTAATTATGAAGTGAAGTGATTATTTAGATTTTGACATTTGGTATCAAGAGCCTCGGGTAGATAGTGATTGTCTTGTGGGTTAATAAGCTCAAAAATCTTTTCGTCGTGGCTTATTTCTCTATATAAGCTCACGAATCAAAAAATTTTCGGGGCTTATTGGTTTGGTTTACTCCTTGACATCTTGCTTCACTTGATCTACACCTTCTTGTGTTTCATTTTTCGTAATAAGCTCAAAATTTCGTGGCTTATTTTAAAAACAAGCTCACGGCTCAAAAAATTTTGGGTTTATTGATTTGTTTTGCTTGTTTACATCTTGCAATACTTGGTCTAACTCTTCTATTGGTACTAAACTAGTGCTTCGTTTTTCATTTTGCTAATTCTTGTTGCTTATTTTCAAGCTTATTTCGGCTTATTTTAGGCTTATTCCAAGCTTATTTTCGTAGCTTATTTGAATTTTGCTTATTCTTTTGTGGTCATAACCGGCCAAACAAGAGGAGACCAAGATCTACAATTTTAGCCTACAAAGACAAGGACACTTTGTTAGTTTTTTAAGTGGTTAGACGCCGGAAATGTGACCTCATGCAGGACTTTTATATTAGGCAAAAAAGAGGAAATATGCAGGTTATTCTAGAAGCGAAATATGCAGGTTTAGTGTAAGCAAAATATGCAGGTGAACCTCAAGCGAAATACTACATTAAACTAAAACGAAACTCTGCCAAACTTTTTGAAATTCAAGCGAAATATGTTCATTATGATTTCAAGCGGAATATGTTAAACAGCAAGCGAAACATGCAGTATTGAGTCCAAGCGAAACATGTTCAACATCAAGCGAAATATGCAAAAGACCAAGCGAAACATGCAATTCCTTTTTCAAGCGAAATATGTATTGATCCAGCGAAATGTGCAGTCTTCAGTTTTCGAGCGAAATGTGTAATGTTTTGAAGCGAAATATGTCATTTTCAGTCCAAGCGAAATATGCACACTTTCAAGCGAAATAAGTCAGTTTCGAATTTTTAACTTTCAAGACAATCAATTCACAACAAACAAACCTTAATCCAAATCGATTAACATTTACGGTTTTCTATTGATTTTGTAAAATCCCACGAAAGACACAATTCTTTTCTCGGTTTTAATCATAGACTTGTAAAATCCCGTGGATGTTTATTGTTTTCATTTTTACCACAACTTCAATCACAACACATCTACTTAAGATCCTACAAATTTTTTTCACTTCATAATTTTCAGTAAAATGGAAACGAAAGATACTTTATCTTCGTGTTCGATTTCGGAAGAAACAACAAATGCAACAAATTCAAGGACAAAGCAAAAAAGGAGTTGCATGGTATCTCTCCCCCCCCCTTTCAACAACTTCATGTCAACACTCAAGCTTTTTTCAAACAACATTTTAAATGGAACTCGAACGTGTCTGGATTCAAACGTTGCATTTGACGGACACTCTTTGGTCAAGATATAGAGACTTTCACAGACACAATGTTCCTGAACGTGGACCAACTAGAAAAATAACTTGACAAAGAAGAATTTCAAGAGATTGGATTCATGGCTGCTTTTAAAGTACTCGAGACACAGTTTCAGATGTTCATCAAGTCACGGATGTATATGGATGATGAATATGTTGTAATGACATGCAACTACTTTCTATAATACACTCTTCCGTGACATACTGATCCAACACATGGAATATGTGAAGAAGTCGATTGATGAAAGAGCACTGCATAAAAGAGAGTATGACATCTGGGTGAATGAAATACAAATGCTGACAACAGAGGATAAGGTTGATTCGAGTAAAGCATTGGATGCTAGGTTGGTTGATGCAGATATCAGACCCATATATGATGAAGAGCCAGTGACTGAGGTACAAATGACTACTGAAATCAATGTATTTGCTACATGACAACAACATACTGAGCAACCTGAATTCAATAATGAAGGAGAGGTTGATCAGAATGTTAAACAATGTCATGACACATGTCCTTTGCCTGCTATTAATTGATAAACCAGACAAACACTAAACTCACAAATCAATCCCTCGAATTTGAAAATATTGTCTCAAAAAAGACTGTTCGCCAATTTCAAAAAGATTTTTTAAGAATGGGAAGCACATTTGTGTTATTCTTGAACCTTAAATATCAAAATCAAGCTTTAAAAGAAGGGCAAATGGTCAATTTTTGAAAAGTAAAAAGTAATGAAGCCTAAGGTTGTTAAACATGACATGATGTAATTGGAACAATAAACATCGTATTAGAACATAAAAGTGTGCTAAGTTACTTAAGGAAATAAGACATTGAAAAGGCAGTTAATGTACAAAGAAATGTTTGATTCTATCAGACACGTAGAGCTATAGAACATAGAAACATACAACTTCTTTGATTGGAAATAATGATAAATTCAAAGCTCAACTTTCAAGGAAAAAGGTGTTTGCTGAATTGCAGGCATTTAAAAAACCAAGTTAAGGAATTAACAGGAAATAGTGTGAATACTAAGTTTGCAAAATCGTCAATCTTAGGAAAATCGGTTTTACAACCACATAGAAACAATCAGTTGTTAGACAACCGGTCCTTTTGGGCTCTTGCGATTTATGTCTGAAACGACCTGATTTTAAAGCAACGGTTTGCCTTAAAAGTTGATGTCAATAACGATTTATCAAAACCAGTCACTACACATTATTTGCCTAAGGAAAGAGAATCTGCTATTGCAAAACCTCATTACTTGATTGCACCTGGATCATCTAGGTATAACTCAAATGACATGGTTCATAAACACTACCTAGAAGAAGCTAAGAAAAAGACACAAGAAAGCAGTAGGAATTCAGAAACCTAGTGTGATGCCTTCTGCTAGTAGATCAAAAAGACGGACAAATGGCTACGGCAATACCAAAACCTAGGATCAATAACCAAAAGTCTAGGAATTGGCCTGCATCTAAGAGTATTTGCGTCACGATTAAGACTGTGCCCATAGCAGAACACTCTAGGAATTCTAGAAGTTTTTCTGACTCTAAATATTTTGTTTGCTCAACATGTTAGAAATGTGTCTTTAATGCCAATCATGATTCTTGTGTAACAAAATTCCTGAATGATGTCAACTACGTGGCTAAGGTTCCATCCAATAAGGACAACCAAAAAGATACAATACCGTAGAGCAACAAGTTAGCAAAGAAACCAGAAAGACAGATCCCAAAAAGACATAGGTCTTCAATCAAAAAGACTTTCGTTGTGCATGAGAAAACAATGAGTCATAGATCTTCTCTTAGGTGGAAACCAACGGGTAAAATTTTCAAGACAATTGGGCTTAAGTGGATTCCTACTGGAAAGATATTCATATCTAGCACAACCAAGGTTGACAGTGCACCCCAAAATGGTTCAAATGACGATATCACTAACCAGTATGAATGCAAACAAACTTTTGATGTCAGTGCATGTACACTTAGCATACATGCATGTACATCTTTAAATCCTACAAAGGAAGGACTCCGAGGTTGGTTGCTGAAAAGACTGATATCTGAGAAACCAAGGCTTCAAGGAATTTTCATTTGATAAATAAGCAATGACTTCTGTCATACTGTTCAGAAACTCGGAAATTCAGTCCACAGCAATGAACGTCATGTTCAAGCTAGTTTCCAAAAAGTTGTTCCTCCCGTAGAAAGGAACAACAACATCAAACAAGAGTTGGATTTACTATGTTCACCACTACATAACAATCGCTTGAGGGTCAACATGTAAATTATTTTTTATTTAAAACCAAATACACAATATAAAATTTCAAAAAGAAAATTACAAAAATCAAAAAAAAATCAGAAAATGTTTCAAAAAATATTCTTCTCGACATGTCTCTTGGAATCGATAACATTTACGTACTTAGAAATTTTGATTAATATCAACACGGGCATGTAAATGAAGTTCAAACATGAGTTTCAAATGCTTTCAAAACATGTCATTTCTATTTTTCTCTATGACTTGTAATCACTCTCAGATTGCAACTCGGACCCGAACGACAAAGGAGAGTGTACGCATACGTGCGCTTATCCTTAGCGTTAGAAGAGAAGTCTTCTAACATATGGTTTTTCAAAAAGTTGAACATAATTTTTCAAGAATTTCTCAATGACAATTCAAAATCTTTCAAAATTATGTGTTCAACACTCTTTCCCTCATATTGTTTTCAAAGACAAGTATTCTACATTTGGTGACATTTTTAAAAAAATAAGTCAATGTTTGAGGGGGAGTTTTTTTAAAAAACAATGTTTTAATGGTTGTTGGATACATCATAACATGACAATTCTTATGTATTCAACACATTATAAAAGGTCTTAATAACATCTACGGAATAATAATGACTATTAAATAGATTGATTGTTATAAGATGATTAGGTGGTTGAGCACAATTTTTCAAGAATTCTTCAATGACAATTCATAATCTTTCAAAATTGTGAGCTCAACAATGCTAACCCTCAATTTTATATTCATTTTACAACTTGGTATCATTGTTTTTGGTGTCAAACATATGTAAAATCGAGGGGGAGCAAGTTTATGTTCCATGTAATTCATGCAACGTAAAAGATTTCCTCATGGTATTTCAAGACAAATTTTAATCACAAAGTATTTCAAAAACTAAGTGAATTAGTATTTAAAATAAGGGGACAAATGTATTTAAAATGTGATCTTGAAAATAATAAGTGATCTTATCGACTTAAAGTACTTGATACTCTTCGAAAAAGGTTTTATGGTTACGATCTCATACCCTACAACATCTTATTTCACAATGATTCTGAAGTCATAAGGTGGTAAGGTTAGGTATTTGTCCTATGATCCAACTAGAACCAGAGGGATCTACCCAAGGACACTCCATAGTTAGAAATATCAGTCCTTAGGTATGATTGGAGATGAATGTGTATAAGGGAAGAATGCCGACTAAGATTGAGCTAACACTGAAACAATCAAAACAAGGTGTTAGTAATGACGTCTTGGTAAGCATTGAAGGGGTTGAAGAATGAAAAAGAAATGTATGGATATAGGGTAAGCCCTCCACACAACTTAGGCAGAAACCATGTCAATACATATGTTGTCAGAATCACAATGTTGATTGCTGATATTGAAGACCACATCATGGACCCAGTGATGCAATGCACAAACCTCCCCAGCCATTCGGGTTTCTCTCAACAGAAACTTATCTCATTTATCACAGAGATACACACAACTTCTATTGACTTTCTCACTCTGAGATAGTTGATATTAAATAGGTGGTAGCCTGCTCTAGCCTCCGATTACTAAAACTAAAATGCACTAATCGAGTCTAGAGTCAAGAGCTCAATAAAATAAATCTCATTAGGACACATTCCATTACTAACACTTGTTGAACACCAATAAGTTCACAAGCTGTTAACAAGAGTCCTACGCATTATCCTTGTGATTGTGCCAGAACATCCGAGTGATACTTATGTAATCATAATGAAGATGGAAATCCTGCTTGAGCTAGCATCAAACAAGCTCTTGGTAGGTGACTTGCGAGATTCTATATGAATTAAACTTGTGTCAACTAGAAAGAAATGATGGTACGATTCAATGTGAATCAAACTTGTTCCAAGAAATGAATTGACGGCTTAATCAGAAAGATAGTAACTATCTAAATCACTCTTACCGTATAGTATACCTTTGGAGATGTTCCTGGTTAATGAGAACTAGCAAGCATGGTAAATCTAATACATCTGTGTTAGAAGATCCTACGCTTTGAGCTGGAAACCCTGTCAAGGAGATTCTTTGAATCTACCTGATCACATGTATAATATTTATACTGTAAAATGGTCCTACAGAACCGAAGGTTAATCTAACCAAATCCGGACGAATGACAAAGCCATATTCGTCCACATGCTTTATTGCTAACTGTTTTATTTCAGGATACATAAAGATGGAGATGGTGATGCCTTATTCCAGCTGAAGTCGGATTTGTTACCACATGCTGATGCTCAAATTACAAAGACATACTATAAGCATCGAGATTCAAGAATCATGAAAGCTCAAGAATTAAAAACAAAGACTTCCTCACAAACTCTGATATACAAGATCTTCCTTCAAAGATATCAAGTCTATCAAGGGAGATTGTTAGCAAGCTTTCAAGATGATGCAAAGTATGAGCATGTTAGTCAAGACACAAGATCGCAAAGCGGCAAAGACGATCAAGACGGAAGGATAAAGATTTAAAGATCTCGGACGAAAAGACAAAGTCAAAAGACAATGACAAAGGCTAAAGATCAAAGATCATAAAGCATGAAGGAACAAGCCTACAACAAGATAAAGACCAAGACAAAGACAAGAGCTTAACGACAAAAGCAATCTCATTGATCTCACGAAGGAGTGTCACAATGAACTCACTTCGGGGGAGATTGTTAGCCTCAAAATATTGAGTCGAACAATGGAAGTTTGTTCATTAATTATATTACGTCTAGGTCATTAATTAATATATGTTGTAATATTCTAGACGGGTAAACGGGATCTTAAATGTAAGCTAAACGGTCACGTGTATCGGGCGAAAGCCCAAGTAATCCCGAGCCTGGCCTGTAGAATTACTAAAGGCATGAAAGCCTTTTAGTTTTGATACATATACACCTTACCAAGGAAGGTGAGGTGGGTTGGTCATTTGTAACTTACACATTTGCAAGTAAACAATCTCATCCTCTCTGACTTTCTCTCTCTAGTTTCTCTCTCTATAATTCTTCTTATCTCCTAGCTTATTTTATTGTTCTTAATTATGAAGTGAAGTGATTATTTGGTTCCGACAGTCTATCATCTATATATATTGTTTAATCCTCATCCTCCAGATCTCATACTCACTAGGTTTAAGCATGGGAACTTTGGATGAAGCCACCATGTGTGTAGAATCTTGATCCATATCTTTTAGCAAAAGATCTTGTGTATAAAAATAGGTTCTTCTTATTCAAAGCTTTTCAACATGCTCTGATACCACATGTTGATCCCACTTCAATATATTGAATTCCTTATGCTTGTTTAAAGTTTAGTTATATTAGATAAATCTAACACAACTATAGTAAAAGCTTTGTTTGAATGTATTAAATATTATGCGGAATCTAATCTTTAATATTAAGAAGAATAATCAATGAAACAGTAAAATGATGAACATACAATTCAACAAATAAGCTCCAATATTATTAATGATAATAATACGAATACTCTCAAAGTATTAGGGTTACATAGACCTTGAAGCTAAGAAAAAGATACGACTAAGATTGATTTGATTTGGTATGGTACGTATTGGTATATCAATCTCTATGCCCTAAGACCTCTTTTTATACACCAAGGAGTCCTACTCGGCTTACAATACTTTCCTAAGTATATAAAATCTTTTCTATAAATAACTAATACATATTGTTGGGATCAAAAGGCTTCATGATGATCTTGGAGTTAATACTGCTAAGGTTAGAGTTACTGCTGCTAAGCATAACTTAGTACTGCTAGTGTAACTTAGTACTGCTGATGAAGAATGAAGAAAATATTCTAAGTAGTTACTACTGCTTGTACACAGTTAGTGCTGCTGGAATAAAAGTTAATGCTGCTGGTTACAACTACTGAAAGATTACAACTGCTAAAAGAATTTCTACTGTTAGAAGGATAAAGATGAAGATTGCTTATCAAGATTACTTACGGGATAAGTATGAGATATTTTTATAAAAGATACGTATAAGTTATTTGTTTAGAAGATCATGATAACTTAGGAAAATATTGTAAGCCTGTTAGGACTCCTTGGTGTATAAAAGGAGGTCCTAGGGTATAGAGTTTAATGTACCAAAAATCATATCAATTCAGATATCTAGAAAAGTGTTATTCGTAGCTTTAAGGTTTTGTATAACCCTAACACTATTAAGAGTGTTCGTATTAATATATTGAGGCTTAAAGTTTGGTATTACACAATCTTATTTGTTACTGTTTTATTACTTATTATTCTTAGTATCATAGACTAGATTTCGCATAGTCTTTGATATATTCAATCAAAGTTTCTACCATAGTTGTCTTGGATTTATTCAATACAACTAAGCCTTTTATAAGTTAAGCAAGATCTATTCAAGTGGGATAAACAAGTGGTATCAGAGCTTGTGTTCTGAAACTTTGATCAAGAAGAAACTAACAAAAAGAACCCTTTATTCATAAGAAAGAGATGGATCTAGAAACTGCTCAAACTACTACTGCAAAGTAGCCCATTCTCAAACAGGGTGAATATGATATGTAGAGGCTAAGGATTGAGAAATACTTTCAAGTACAAGACTATGCTCTATGGGATGTCATAGAGAATGGAAACTCATTCAAACTAGTACCTCAAACAACAACAAATACTGATGGTTCCTCAACTTCACTAATACCAGATCCTGTCACTACTGAAGAAAAGGTTCAAAAGAAGAATGATGTGAAGGCAAAAAGTATGTTACTGATGGAACTTCCTAATGAACATCTAATGACTTTTAATCAGTACAAGGATGATCAGACTTTGTTTGCTTCTATACAAACAAGATTTGGTGGTAATAAAGACACAAAGAAGACTCTTCTGAAGCAAATGTATGAGAACTTTAGTGCTCAAAGCACAGAGTCTCATGACTCTATTTTAACAGGCTTTAGAAGAATGTAAGTCAGCTGGCTATCTTGGGTGAAAATATTTCACAAGAAGATCTCAATTTGAAATTTTTGAGAAGTCTGCCTTTTAAGTGGAATACTCATATTGTGTTCTGGAGGAATAAACCTGATCTAGACACAATGAGCTTTAAAGGAACTGCAAGCTCAAGCTCAAGCTCAAATTCGCAGAATATATCTTTTGTGTCATCCCCTAGCAGTACTAATGAAGTTAATACTGCTTATAGAGTTAGTACTACAAACACTCAAGTTAGCCCTGCTAGCACTCAAGTTAGCACTGCTAGTACTCAAGTTAGTACTGCTAACTTAAGTGATGACACTGTCTATGCATTTTTGGCCAGTCAACTAAACGGGTCTCAACTTGTATATGAGGACCTTGAACAAATCCATGAATATGACATAGAAGAGATGGATTTAAAGTTGCAGTTAGCAATGCTGAGCATGAGGACAAGAAGGTTTTTCTAGAAAACTGGTAGAAAGATCACTATCAATAAAAGTGACACAGCTGGATATGACAAATCCAAGGTGGAGTGTTTCAACTACCACAAGATGGGACACTTTGCAAGGGAATGCAGAGGACCAAGGAACCAAGATAGCAGGAACATGAATCAAGACAGCTCTAGAAGGACTATAATTGTGGAAGAAACTTCTTCCAAATCCATGGTGGCTATTGATGGAGCTGGTCTTGACTGGAGCTATATGGCAGATGATGAATTCCCTACAAACATGGCTCTTATAGATTTTTCAGACTCTGAGGTACATAATGACAAAACTTGTTTAAAAACTTGTCTAAAAAGCTTTGAAACTCTTAAAACTCAACTTGATGATTTAAGAATAGAGTTTAACAAATCTGAGTTCAATTTAGCTACTTATAAAAGAGGGTTAGCATCTATAGAAGAGCAAATTGTCTTTTACAAAAAGAATGAGGTTATTTTTTGTGAGCAACTTGCTGTTCTTAAAAGAGATATATCATATAAAGACTCATAAATTAGTATGCTAAAAAGTGAGTTAGAAAAGCTCAAGCAAGAAAAAGAAAGCAATCAACTTAAAATTGAAAATTTTGATAATGCTTCTAAGAGTCTAGACAAATTAATAGGGAGTCAGATAACTGATAAAAGTAGAAAGGGTGTGGGGTTTGTAAGCTATAATGGTTCCACGCCTTTACAAGATTATTTTCACCCCCAAAACCTTGATTTGTTCCAAAAACTTGGTTTAGAGAGTTCCAACAACCTAAGTTTGAAGGTTATGGACCTAAGACTAGTAAGAGTGTTAGTGAAGATATTTCTAATGAGGTTAGGGAATCTCTTGATGCCTCATTGGTTGAGGAGTTGGTGTCAAATTGATATGGTAGAGAAAAGAAAAACTGTTTTACCTAATGTGCTAAGATAAATTTTGTAATAGACCTCAACAACAGAAAAACCAGTTAGGAAACCAGTTAAGTATGCTGAAATGTACAGGTCAATAACTCCTAGGGGAAATCAAAGAAACTAGAATAATCAAAAGTCCCAACAACTAGGAAGTGACTTTGTGATGTACAATAAAGATTGTTTTGTCTGTGGAAGTTTTAACCTTGTGCAAGGACTAAACTCAATTACCATAAAGGGGAACAGAAAATGGTATCTGGGATAATTATACAAGGGCGAATTTAATTATTTTGCTAATAAAAGGCCTCACCCTAGTGCTCACCAGGAGGAACATAGTTTCAAGGCAATTTAATGTAATACAATGGCCTAAGGACCACTTAATACTGCTAGGACTGTTAATACTGCTCATCCCAAAACTATAGTTTATAGTGCTAGACCAATGTCATGTTTTTTTAAATCAGCACAATTAACTGTAAAGAGACCCTATCAAATAAAAACAACATTAACTAACAAAATTTTTAGCCAAAAAGTTAATAATGCTAAGGGAAGTTTTTATATTGCTAGGCCAAAAGCAGTTAATACTACTAGGCCAAATTTAGCAGTAGTTAATGATGTCAGGGAAAATCAGGTTAATGTTGTTAAGGCCTCAGCATGTTGGGTTTAGAGACCTACCAAACTTAACAGTGCAACAATTACTTTCAATAGACATAATTATGTTGATGAACAAGGCATATCCATGTCAGTGATGGCTTGGGTCCCCAAAGGAAACTAATTTCCTTATTTTTATGTGCAGGGTCATCCACAAAAAGAAGATCAAGGCTATGTTGACAGTGGATGCTCAAGGCACATGATAGGGAACATGTCTTATCTCTCAGACTTTAAGGAATTTGATAGAGGATATGTTGCCTTTGGGGGAGGAGCCAAAGGAGGAAGAATTACTAGTAAAAGAACTCTTAAAATAGGTAAGCTTGATTTTGAGGATGTGTACTTTGTCAAGGAGTTACAGTTTAACCTTTTTAGTGTTTCACAGATGTGTGACAAAAAGAATAGTGTTCTTTTTACTGACACTGGATGTTTTGTTCTGTCTCCTAAATTTAAGTTAGTTGATGAAAGTCAGGTTTTACTTAAAGTTCCTAAAAAGAGCAATATGTACAGTGTTAATATGAAGAATATTATTCTTAAAGAGAGTTTAACTTGTCTTGTTGCAAAGGCCATACTTGATGAATCAATTCTATGTCATAGAAGACTAGGTCATGTAAATTTCAAAACTATTAATAAACTTGTTAAGGATAACCTTGTGAAAGGTTTACCTATGAAACGTTTTTAAAATAACCAAACTTGTGTTGCTTGCCTTAAGGGAAAACAATACAAAGCCTCCTGTAAGTCCAAAATTCAAAACTCTATTACTCAGCCTTTATTCATGTTGCATATGGACTTGTTTTGGTCCAACTTTTATAAAGCAAACTATAATGATAAAGGAAATATTGTCTAGTTGTCACTGATGATTATAGCAGATTTACTTGGGTTTTCTTTTTAGCATCTAAGGATGAAACTAGTGGCATTCTTAAGAGCTTTATAACTCAGATAGAAAATCTAGTTGATAAGAAAGTAAGGATAATCAGACGTAACAATGGAACAGAGTTCAAAAACAGAGTTATGAGTGAATTTTGTGAAGAGAAAAGCATTAAGAGGGAATTTAGTGTAGCTAGAACTCCTCAACAAAATGGTGTTGCTGAGAGAAGAAATAGGACACTAATTAAGGCTGCTAGAACCATGTTAGCTGACTTTAAGTTGCCTACTACATTTTGGGCTAAAGCAGTTAATACTGCTTGTTATGTATAGAATAGGGTATTAGTAGTCAAGCCTCATAACAAGACCCCTTATGAATTCTTTAGAGGTATCTAAGCTTTATAAAACCATTTGGGTGTCATGTTACTATTCTTAATACCTTAGATCATTTAGGCAAGTTTGATGGAAAGTCTAATGATGGATTCTTTGTTGGATACTCATTAAATAGTAAGGCTTTTATTGTATACAACATTAGAACTAGGAAAGTAGAAGAAAACTTGCATGTTAGGTTTTTGGAGGATAAGTCTATTATTGCTGGTGATGGACCAAAGTGGCTGTTTGATATTGATGTTCTAACAAAATCAATGAATTATGTGCTAGTTGTTGCAGGTACAAACTCTAATGATTTTGTAGGTACAAAAGAAAGTAATGGTATAAGTCATTCTAGTAAGGAGCCATGATCTAGCCAAGACTACATCTTAATGCCACTATGGAAAGATGGTTCACTATTTGATTCTTCTTCAAAGGATGCTAGCAATGATGAACCACAACCTTCTAATGATGCTGAAAAGAAGGATGATAAAGGCGAATTGATGATCAAGAAATGACTAAAAATAGTGCTCAAGATGTTATACTGCTGGGCCAAGTATTAATACTGCCAGTACAGATTTTAATACTGGTAGTCTAAATATTAATACTGTTAGTTAAAAAGTTCCTACTACTCTACTTAAATCCACATATCCTGATTTCTTTGGTGATGAATCAGATTAGATCTTGAGCAAACATTCGTACCACAATAGCCAGTTGTTTTTACTTAAATCAAGCATCATATAAAAGATCATTCACTTGATCATGTGATTGGTAATATGCAGTCTGGTGTACAAAGAAGGAGAATGATAAATAAATAAGGGTTTATTAGTGTTGTTTATGAAGGAAAAACTCTTAAAGACCTTCATACTTATCTATTTGCCTATTTGCTATCTTAGGAAGAGCCCAATAAGGTAATCCAAGCATTAAAAGATCCAAAGATACGATGATTTCCTTCCTTGAATATAGTTACGTCATAACTACATGATTGCTTACGCCGTTACAGTAAATTTTACCATGATTTATTTCCATATATAGTGATTACGGCGTAACCAATAAATGATTGCGGCTATTCGTACTTTCGAATGTTGTGTTCCAAAATGGAATTCGTTAACGGCGTAATCTGGAAAGGTTTATGGTAACGTCTAGTAGTTAATTACATAGATTGTCCTTTTAGTTCCTTATTTTTCTAAATATTGCATTATACTGAAAACCTCTAAATATAACTAAAACTATCCTTGTTTTCAAGTGTTTATTCACACAAAATGTAGGTGTTTAGAGATAAAATGAAACTAAAGTATTAAAATTTGATGTTATCAATAGTCAAATGGAAACTACATAACAAACACACAAAGAAGAGATATACTAAAAAGAAGCTAATAATAGAAAAATAAAATCTCACTTTATAGGAATCAAGTGAGTATACCTAAGCTAGATAAAGTTTGAAACCTAACTATTCCTCACGCAGCGCCACCAAAAAACTTGATGCGAGTTTCGTAAGACTCTCAAAGAGTTTTACAACACCATAAGTAGAGAACCTAACTGTTGTAGTGTAGTAAGGAAAGACTAAGGGGTTGTTATTTTCGTAAGGGGGAATAGGTTGGGAAGGATCCGACAAAATATAGTAGGGATCTACGGGATTGAGAGAAGATTATTTTTTTATTTTATGAAAGCAAGTAAAAATCATTGTTTTAGTGGTTGGTTTTGGTTTTAGCTAATTAAACTAATAATAAATCTAAAATAATTGGTGAAAATTTATATGATAAACAAACGTATTTACTTAATCATGCACTAATTCTTTGTTTGATTTTCCTAATTCTGTTGCTTTGTCACTCTTGTGATGATATGTGTAAGTATTTCCCAAGTCATGAACGAATTACACAAACCCGTCGTCTATGTAATACTCCGTTAAGGCGACGCACAAGTAATGTAGTATGAAGACTATTACAAGGCCCCTAAGAGTATATTACATGCATTAAAACACTTAAGATGGATCAACTATATTAGGGGTAAGGTGGTATGAAGATTATTACCGATGGTATCCTTTCTACACACTCTTGTTTCCCTAGACGTCTATGCCAATTTAATATTATATGGCTAGTTTTCTAAACCCTAACGCGCACATCCATCATAAGAAGCAACATTTAAAGGATCTAATAATATAATTTTGATGCAATCATGTAAAGTAAATACTAAATGATCTGCCTAGCTTGTTAAAAAGATTGTGAAAGATTTAAGAATCAATCACACAACACATAGACATATTGAATGATAAATTATAGGAGATCTCACTTGATTAAAACATGTAATTAAGGCTAATACAAGAGGGTTTTGACACCCTAAAAATGGCCAAAATAGCAGCAAAGCCGATCTTTAAAGTTAGGGTTCGGTTTCCAAAAGTTACACACTTAAAACCCTAAAAACGAGTTTGTATATATAGGAAAACAGGCGCGACGGTGTCGCGTTATAATCCTGACGCCGTCGCCCACCAAATCTTCTAGGGCTTCTTTAAGTCGTTTAGATCCTAATGCAGTCGCAAGAAATCTGACACCGTCCTTTGTAAGCCATGACGCAGTCATAATAAAATGTGATGTCGTCTCTACGATTTGTATGCTTATTCTTCAAGCGATTTGGTGTAGAGTCATAGTCTTGTCCATTTCTTCTCCAAATGAGCCCAAGTCATGTGTATTTCCTCCAAAATCTATCTAAGTGCTAAAAATACAAAAAGGAGCGATTAAGTACATAATTTGAGCATATATGCGCGATTTAGGGGGTTAAATGACCTCGAAAAAGTATATAAAATGACACCTTATCACCGTACAACAGACCTATCTCGCCAATACCCTATCTCGCCATTCATAGAGCTATCTCTCCATGACCCTTATCTCAGCCACGACCCTATCTAGCCATTCCTATAATTATTTCGCCAAGATCGTATCTCGTCGTACACAGCACTATTTTGCCAAGAATCTCAAACTCGCCATATACAGTATAATTTCACCAATTTGTTTTGCCTAGGTAAATATATCTCACCATAATGAAATTTGATTTTATGCTATCAAACACTCTCGATGTGTCACAAAATACTTTCTCAAATGACACGTCGATTGATTTTTAAATCAAATTTTCTCTTTAATCGGTAAGATAGTAACTAACCAATTCACTCTTATCGTGTTGTCTGCTTTGAGACGTTCCGATATAGAGAACAGGCAAGTATGGAGACTTTGGTGGTTACACATCAGATGATCCGATACTTAAACTGGAAATCCTGTCAAGGAGATTCATCTTAAGATGAATCTACCTGATCATAGGTCGGTCCTCATGGATCCGGAGGTTAATCCAACCAGACTCGGACGAATGACAAAGCCAAATTCGTCCACATGCTTTATTGTTAACTGTTTTATTATAGGATCAAGTTATGGTGGAAATGGAGATACCTCGTTCTAGTGGAGTCAATTCACGGCCCCATGCTCACACTTAATGTTTTCAATCAAAGATACCATGACAACCGAAAGACCTACAACACAGCTTCCGCTACTCTGATAAGTAATGTCATGATCAAGAAAAGTGTGAGCATGCAGGTCCGAAGGTCACAACATCACACGAAGGAAATACTACTCAACAAGGATGATCAAGAGATTTATAATGGATGATGATCTCAAAGAAAGATCAAAGATCTCACAAGCCTAAAGGGATAAATCTTGAAGTTCACTACATAATGTACAACGATCTTAATGAATGAAGAATCAAAGGCTACGAGCTACAGACAGAAGGTCGAAGAACTAGAATGCTATTATTCGAATTGTATTTTATGAGAGACCTCCCTTAGGGGGAGATTGTTAGGATTATGAAAAAGACTCGGTCACCCCCGTGTATCATTTAGCATAGCATAGCTCGTAGTTAGAAAGTAAGCGTATGGCTCTCGGTATTGGGTCGGGTCTCTTACCCAAGTGTAAGCCCATACCCAAGCTCATAGAGCTTACAAACACTTGTATATAAACTCCTTTCCAGCCATGGGAAGGGGTTGGTTGTTCTTTTTATCACATTTCATGCTATTGCATTTTCTCTTACTAGAAACCTCACTTTCTCTCTCTAGATAATTAGCCAACCCAATCATCCATGCTTGTGTTATGATATCCAATATACTACATGTAGCTTATTTTGGGATTATTGTAAAAGCTTTTATAGCTTATCTAGCTTATTGTAATCAACTTTTTTTAGCTTATTAGTGAAGATGTTTGTGATGGAAGTAACTTGAGCTTATTCTTTTTCTAATCCTCTATTTTCTTTTCTTTTCTTTTTAAGCTTACTTTGAGTTTATTGCTTAATAGCTTATTATATCTTAATCAACTAAGCTTCTATAGCTTATTTGAATTGATTTTAAGCTTATATATTTTCAAAATAAGCACTTGGCTTATTTTTGATCTACTTTTCATATAGTTTTCGAATAAGCTTATTAAGAGCTTATTCGAGTAGCTTATTTTGATAACTTATTAGATTTAGATTTGAAAGTAGATCTAGTTTTAAAAATAGCTTATTTGTTTAGATCTACTAGCTTTAGCTTTTCTATTTCAAAATACTTAATATTTTGAAATTAAAGTTTTTAGCTTATAACATATTCATATTGTTTAACCGTTGTTTGAATTGTGATTTGATGGAAACTCATTCTACCTCTTTGGCGTGGAACTTAAGGGTCTTTTAAGCTTATTTCTTAAATAAAGTTTTAAGCTTTTAAGTATGTATCTAGCCAATTAGTGAATAAAGTTCATACCTTTACTAGCTAATTAGTTATTTAGATATTAATCAAGTTTTAATCTTTAGATTTTAAATAAGTTTATTAGATCGGGTGGTTTTTAATTCGATTCGGTTCATCATACGGTTCTATCCTCTTTATCTTTTTAATTTTAGTAGTTTAGATTTATTTAGCTTATGATGATTATGTTTGCTTATTTGTTGATTAATATGCTTAGTGAGTAGATCTATTTCATATGCTTGTTAAGTAAGTCGGTGGATAGTGAATTAAGTGTGGAATTTAATAAGTGACTAGTGATTAATAATTTTCAAAAGTTATTTAGTTTAGTGTTTTATTTAGTCGAACGGGCAAAAGCCATAAGATTAAGTAGGCATCAAACTAGTAATTAATATGTCGATAAAAAGTTATTTTCAATATTAAGCCAACGTTTTGAGGAAACAATTATTTAGACGGATATTAATTCGTCATTAAGATCTAAAAACTTCACACTTAAGAATCTATTCAATTTTTCTTGACAAGCATATTTTTCTTATTAGCTTGCTTGTTAATTAGTGTAATCTAGTTTATCACCATCTCTAGTTTTAGTTAAAAACCAAAAATTAAAAGATATTCAAACATTAAATTGGGAACACTTTTGTAGATTTTTAATTCATCTCTTGTTGGGACACGACACCCAGAAGATAAACTATTACTTGTAGATTTTTAATTCTATATTATTACTATTTGATATTTGGGATATATTTTATATATACTAAATCGACGAATCAATACGAATTCTCCATATTAGATTTGCTTAATTAATTAGATAATTAGTTTAAAACCAACCTCCTTCAAAATCAAGATTTTACTTGCTTTCATAAAAATATAAAAACACAAAAACATTCTTCTTTCAGTCTTTAGATCTTAGTTACATTTAGTTTGGACCTTCACATGCTATTCCCCTAGAGAATGATAACAACCCCAGTGTCTTGCCTGTACTATAATGATTAGGTACACGACCTAGGGAGTTGTAAAACTTAGTGGAGTTTCACAACCTCATCAAATTTTTTGGCGCCGCTGTCGGGGAATAATATAGGTTTTGAATTTTATTTAGCTTAGGTCTACACTCTTGAATCCTTTCAAGTAAGATTTTAATTTCTTGTCATTAGTTTT
This sequence comes from Tanacetum coccineum, assembly GCA_026074375.1. Classification (NCBI taxonomy): domain Eukaryota; kingdom Viridiplantae; phylum Streptophyta; class Magnoliopsida; order Asterales; family Asteraceae; genus Tanacetum; species Tanacetum coccineum. The sequence continues at coordinate 32,776 of BQNB010019545.1, read as the reverse complement.
CTTGTAGTTTATCTTTCTTCGTGTGTTTGTTTGTAATTTTTCATTGACTATTCCATTCTTCATTATGGAGAACACGAATCCACCATCGGCCCTAGACCCACCTATTTTACAAATCGCGCTTCACGCAAAATTTGTTCAAGAGCTCCATGAGCTGCAGGAAATGTAAACCTTCATTGATTCTCGCCTAGAGAATATTAAGCAATATCTTAGTGGCTTCGCAGCCAAACCTAATGTAATTGATATGGATGACCTTGAGTCTGATGATGAATCGATAGAGACCCCCCTTATTTCTCCCTTTTAGACTCAAATAATGATTCGGACGATGGTAAAGTCCTTAGTGAGTTATAGGAGTATGGAAATGCGGGTATGTTGTGCCGCAAAAAGGTAATTAATAGTTTTGATGGGGATGACTTAGCATTCCAATGTATGATTCGCTTTAGGAAGTTTATTGCCTATTTTGATCATTTCTTACCAATGAACATTATTACGCGTAAGGCCTATAACACTATAATGGTAGACGGACTTGAAAGTACGGGAATGAACTTAGTTGCCATCATTAGGGATGTTTACGTATTCATTGGGAGCATCACCTATGTAACCGACTTTGTGGTACTAGAAGACATATGAGAGTTTATTCTAAGAGAAATGACAGAAGTTGTAATGGGCAAGCCCGTTAGAGAAGTCACTAAGATTGAATATGATTGTGCTAAAGGATTAGTGTCTTTTACTAGGATCTTTGATAACTACACATTCCAAATGCCTTGCACTATACCTAGGCTTAAAAGTTAGGGGCATGTGTCATGGAGTAAGAAAGAGATTGAATTAATGCATTTAGGAATGCTCATGAAAAGAATAATTTTATGTATAAGAATTGTTTAAACCTAAGTCCCGATTATCAAGTTGATGATGATATGAAAGAATGGCTCATACGGGGGCATGCGAGCATTCATGAAACAACGTAAGGAATAGGACTCTGAGTCTAGCTAAAAGACTCTCTAATAAACAAAAGCGCTTATTGGGAGGTAACCCAATCTTTTAATTCTTGCATTTTAGATGTGTCGTATGTTTTAACTCTTTAGTGTTTGTTTTTATTGTTTGTAAATAAATCATGTAATCATGCTTTGTTTTGTTTTTAACTTCGTCTTAATCTCAATCTAATGTATTTTCCATAATAAGTGTAAGGGAAATATCCGGTTTATAAGAACCAATTATCAAATATGTTAAATAAATAATTTAGATTAATTCGCGTATTGGGTGTTTGTTTGAGTCATATGATTGTGTTAATCAATTCTGTGGTTTTTGTAGTAATTTTTTGCAAGAAATACTAATGGGACTTGCGTGCATAAATTTTTCAAGAAAAGAAAAAAATATTACAATATGTGGAGACGACGTCAGGATTTTTCCTTACGGCGTCACCAGCCCCTGCTACAGTAAAATTTGTATTTTTTCTAATTTTTGAAAATTTTGGATAATTTCCAGAATTTGTAAATTGCTTAAAACATGCAGGAAACCACAATTACATTAACACGTTCATCGTATCCTTTGATTGTTTTCATAGAGTCTAAAACCTAAATCATATAGTTGTATCTTGTCTTTGATTTGCAGGTTATATTTGATAAGGAGAAGCCCGAAAGTTTTTAAGAGATTCATGTGGACGATTCTTGGATGACGATTTAGCCGAGATCATTTGTTTCTTCTCCATCATTGAGCAAAACCCGAGGAGTACTAGTTTCTTTCGCTCTCTTTTATTTTCCCTTTATTCGTTTACGGGTACTTTTTAGAACATTAGGGACAATGCTCGTAATAAGTGTAGGGAGAATAAAAGCCTTAGAAACTATTCTTTCATTTGTCTTTGCTTTGTCCTTAAAATGACGAGTAATATATCAAAACATAGCGTAGAAGGTAATTTTGACCTAAATTTTAAAAAAAAATGACACCTACCGGTGAAACTAAGTACTATTAGCATCTCATTGGATAGGAAATTATATGACTAGCACAAAAACCCTTCCACTCAAAAAACGTCCATCGCCAAATTGTGAGGTTCGCCCTGGATCTTTAGGAATTCGGGTATCCATCTTTGATACATAAGATAATTTATACCTTTAGGTTTCTCGAGTTAAGGAATCAGCAATCGCATGTGTCGCGTTCGTAGATTTGTCCATGCATGTGTGGTTTTGTCGCCTTTTCTGGAGCATTGGTATCGGATTAAATTATATGAGAGTGTACCGGTAGTGTTTTAAATTCTATAACTTGCTTTAGTGATGCATCCCGAGACTGCATATTGAGTATTAGGATTTGTTAAATGATAAGAGGCACTAGGATTAACCCATGTTGTAAACCTGTAATTGTTATTATGGTCACCTCGACTATATAAGTATCCCCACATCCTTGCTTCGCACTCATTTTTAGTGTAAGATACCCCTAGTGAAACCCTCTAAGCCTATCCTTTTCATTTTTCTTCTATCAATGTATTATGGGACGACCGAAAGGGGATTTCTAGGAATTTTTGAATAGAGTATTCCAGAAGTATGTAGTAGTTGAATTTTGTTACCCTTAAACCTATTGTTACACCTAAATTGCCTTAGCCTTCTTTGTATGTACTCGCTTTTAGTACATTATTGTTTTAACCCTACTTAATTATTTGAGTACATGGTTGCTAAGTCCTTATCCTTGTATATACAGTTTTGGGACGATTGAGATTCATGGTAGTATTTATTTTGCGAAAGAACGAGGAAGAAAAGTAAAGTCAATACCCCTATATGTTTGTTTGATAGTCTCCATGTTATTTTGATCCTTTCAATTCGAGTCATTAGTTTGTTTTTGTATCGAGTATGTAAAAGCTCAAGTGTAAGGGCAAGGACGGACCTTTTAAGGGGCAAGGGAGGGTTGTGGCCCCTCTAAATTTTTAGGTTATTATTGTAAATATATAGATATGTAAGGGTAAATTTTGGATGCATTTTGTCTGGCCCTCCCTGATAACTTGGGTTATTAAAAATCAAATAGTAAAAACGGGAAATATAGAAACTAGAATGGCAGATCAAAACCAAACACTTCTCTCATCAGTATCAATTCACACAAGTTTAACTAATGCCACTATATTTGCTTCTACAAGTCTTTCTCAATTGGTGATTTAAGGTTTGATTTTTTTAATTCTTATGAGATCATTTATATATGACATGTACACTATGATCTTTGTTTAACATATATATATATAAGTTGATTATTAATTAAATAGAACCTGTGTACTATGTACGATTTACCATTTACAAATCTCATGTAATATAGTTTTTTAATTTTATTTTTTAGTGTAATAGTGTTGTTTGTAAACTTAATCTATGTTATTATATGTAATATATACCATGTTTGATTGTAAAATTACAGCTTTGATTTAGGAATTAGGATATTTTAACATATGACAATTGTAGTTTTTTTTATCTTGAAGTGCAATTATAGGTGTATATTTAATTTTTAAGAACTAATACTTGGCTAACATTTGTAACTTACAATTGAATAATAGACTCTGATTAGTTAACATTAGTAGTATACGACATATGAAAAAAGATAAGGCATTTATTTTATGGGTTGCAGAACCAGTGAACCACATGGCAAAAGTTAAGACACTTTTTTCGTTTTAGAAAAAGATATCGCTGATACTTTTGACTTAAAATTTGTAATTGAGGTGTTTAAAACCCTTGAATGCCATAAAGCCAAGTTGTAATCTGTATGTTTAAACGTTTATTTTGTGACTTATTTTAGTATATCGGATTTATGGTCATTTTCTCTTCTAATATAGTTGGCTATAATAAAGCTTTCACTCATCCCCCCCCCCCCCCGACTAAAACTATTCAAGTTTCGTCCCTGTGTAGGGGTGTATCTATAAACCTCATGTGATGTATTATTATTGTTAGGCCAATTTCAGTGGCCAATGATCTTCCACTTAGGATTTGAATACAAAATAACCTAAGTGTAAATAACCTTTAACAATTCAAGGTCACTGAGTGAATAGTCACTCAGTGACTTACCTTCTGGATGCTCAGCTGAGTCTAAAAGAAAGACTCTAGCATTTAGTGAGACAATACTTAGTGAATGAAGCCTGAGCCAAAGAAGAAGGTGATGGGTTTAGTGAGTTGTGGTAATAGACTTACTGAACCCTATACGATCTCCAACAACTAGAAGTCCCTGAAGACAAGATATTGAAGAAGAGGTGGGATAGTTTGAAAAACAGATAAGCCGAAGCTCTTATCTACCTGAAGACAAACTATCCTAGAAAGGTTATGAAGACAAGTTCAGTGTCAGAACTGAACTTGGAAAGAGCATGTGTCCCATACTTAGAATATAAATTTTAATAGAGATAAAGCTATACAAATGTACTAGCCTATCAGCTTTGGGATTAGTACTTATCACCCATGTGGGTGTAACCCTACCTTAGTAGTATAAATAGAACTCTTGTAACAGAGTAGGAGTAAGTTTGTGCATTCAAAGTTTCATCTTTCATAAACACACCTACTCTTCCCAATCTACTAAGTCCATGAGAAAGCTCAGTTGGTTAGTATAGTAGTTAACTTTGCATAACACTTTAAGTTATGCAAAGTTATTAGTGAGGAGATCACACACACACATTGTCATTCAATCCCAATTGTAGTTTCGCATACAATGAGGTATAATTCTTAATAAAGAGAGTTAACGTTGAAAAGTTATTTTGTGTCTTTTTACTTATTGTTTTATTTACTTACACAAAATCTTTCCTATCACATTACTTTACTTAAGCCATGAGTTAGTTAATGATAACTTTGTAGTTAGTGTTCACTAACTGAGGGACCAACAAGTGGTATTAGAGCTTAAGATTTATAAAACGTTTTTACAAATCTGCTGAAGTTTTAAAAACCTAGATCCTAAATGGTTGCAGTAAATAATGTACCCTATCTACTTAATAAAAAGGGAGGTAGCTATGATGCTATTGCTCCCAAACTAGAGCCAGGAAAATTTAATAAGTAGAAAAAGTGTATGCTTTGCTACTTAGCTAAAATGGAACCTTACTACATAAAATGTATTAAGGATGGTCCATTTCAGCCAAAAACTACTAAAGGTGATGATAATCCTCAGTCCCAATAGACTATTGATGAGAGGAGGGTGGTCGTTCAAGACTAATATCTTAAAAGCATCATTATGTCATGCCTACCAGATGACATAATGGAGTCAGTCATTAGCTGTCCAACAACTAAAGAAACATGGACTGACTTGGTTCACAACTTTGAAGGTCCCTCAGATACCAAGGAAAACAAGATCATAGATCTAAAACTTAAGTATCAAACTTTTAGAGCTAAACCCTCTGAGAGTCTCTCATAAACCTATACTTGATACAAAACCTTACTCAATGAGCTGGCAAATGATGTGTAAACCTCTCCAAACATGAAATCAACGTTGGTTTTGTGAACAGTCTCCCTGAGAAATGGTTAACTGATATGTGCTTAATTACACATATCTTTTACCTCTAAAAACGAGCTTAAATGACCAAAAACAGACAAAAACTGCCAAATATATGTTTGTTTTGCATTTGTATTGTGCAGGAAGTGGATATCATCAAAAAGACAGAAAACCAAGCCAAAATGACAAAACTGAGCATGGAATGGAAAAGACTGTGCAAAATCAAGGCCAAAGTCCAAAAATGCCAAAGTCAGAGTCAATACAGAAGAATCAGCAGTCAAACCGAAGCCGGAACTGAAGAATACTATTGGAGGCAATCTTAACCCATCTGATGGGCCAGGAAAGCCCAATAGTATAATTATGAAGACTGTGAAGACCAAATGGGCCCTCAATCAATTACCTCAGATATATATGGGACCGCCAGGACCGCCTGCAGTGACCGTTGGGTTTTCCTGCCTATAAATACTGCTCCATTCCCAGCTGAAAAACATACCTCTTTGCACGAATTTTTCAGATAACTTTCTCTCTCTAAAAACCTTCTTTCTCTCTCTAAATCTCTTGATCACTAACATCCTTTGATCTTGTTTCAAGTGATCTAATCTCTTCTTCTCATCTCTCCTCTCTATCAAGTGCAAGAGAAGAACATTCGTATTCGCCAAGAAACGAATTGTTATTTAGTGATCTCTCCTCTCTTCTTCTAAGTATCAAATCTCTATTGTAATTATCTTGTGTAATTGTGTGATTCGGATTGTGTGTAAATCCGATAGTGTAGATCTTGTGAGTGTATAGTGTTTGTGAAGTGGTAGATTGGTTCTAGCTAAGATTAGGACTCGACATTTAGCTTAGTGTCGGAAAACAACGTAAGCAACGTGTAAACGGTTTTCTTCGCCTGAAGGGAGCTTGTTGACATAGTGAAATCTCGAGTAGGATACTCGGGGAGTAGAGTAGGGCGAAGAAGAGCTTCGTAGCCGAACCACTATAAATCTTGGTGTCTTGGTTTGATTGTTCCTTCTCTCATCTCTTTATATTGTTGTGATTGTTTTTAGTATTAGTTTAGATATATGCATTGTTGATTCATATTGTTGATTGGTTGAACATACAACTCGAATCTAAGTATTTTGAAAGCAAACTTTTAAAACGTAAAACGAACCTGTAAACTATTAAACCCCCCTTCTAGTTTCCACAATTGGTATCAGAAGCCAAGGTCACTCAAGATTTTAATATATATTGTATTTTAAAGCTTGGATCATCTAGGATTCCGACAAATATCAGAAGGGCGAATCCATGCAAAGACCACCACTTTTTTTAAAAGTGACATTTATATTTATTAGAAAAAATAGATTCAAAAGAAAAAAAAAGACCATATGTTAAATCAAAACAATCTTAATCTCTGGCATGTTATTTACTATGTGATTTTCAACCTATTCAACCAAAATCCAGAAACCAGAAAATTAATGAGGTTATCCTTTTGAAAAATAAAAGTGATGATCGTAAAAAGAAAGCTTGCGAAAAAATAACGAAGCTAAATGGTCATTTACAATGCATTTCCAAGAAAAGGAATATGAAAGAATTTTCAAGTGTAAAACAGAAGCAAAGAAATTGGAAAACTTTGATAATCACCTCATCAAGGTAATAACCAAGTCAAAGATAACAAGATCGACCTTTGGTACATACAACATGAACAATTCTCCATTTCTAAGAGACGAAACAATAGATAGGCTTTTGCTAATTTAAATATGATCATTACTAGTCTAAAAGCTCTTGATGAAGGTTATTCTAGCAAGAATTATGTTAGGAAGTTTCTTAGGGCTCTACATCCTAAATGGAGAGCAAAGGTCACGGCGATTGAAGAGTCAAAAGACTTAACATCACTGTCACTTGATGAACTCATCGGGAATCTCAAAGTTCACGAGATGATCATCAAGAAAGATTCTAAAATAGTCAAAGCTAAGGGAGAAAGAAAATCTCTTGCTTTAAAGGCTAAGAAAGAATCTAGTGATGAGGAGTGTTCGACTTCCGGAAGTGAAGATGAAGAATACGCCATGGCGGTTAGAGACTTCAAGAAGTTCTTTAAGAGAAGAGGTAGATTCGTGAGACAACCTCGGAACGACAAAAAGACGTTCCAAAGAAGCCGTGATGACAAGAACGGTAAAAATGATAGAAAATGCTTTAGATGCGGCGATCCAAATCATCTTATTGGAGAATGTCCAAAACCACCAAAAGACAAGAACCAAAGAGCTTTTGTCGGAGGTTCTTGGAGTGATAGCGGTGAAGAAGATGATGAGAAGGTCAAAGACGAAACATGTCTTGTAGCTCAAGCATCAAGTGAGGTATGTTCTGAATCCTCTTACTTTAGTGATGAAAATCAATCAATTGTGATTTTAGTTTTAGATGAATGAAATGATAAACTGTGCAAAATGAGTTTTAAAATAATCACTAAAAACAAAAGATTAAAAGCCACTAGAAATAGTTTAGAAAAAGAACTTATTAATCTAAATTAGAAAAGTGTCTACACTCAAGAAAAACTAGGAATTGATCTCAAATGTGTAAAATATCACATGCTAAATTGAGAATGAAAAACTCAAAAGGAATGCCATTAGATTTAATAATTTTGAAAAGAGTACAACATTGTCCTAAATTAATTGTTAAGCAATCAAAACCCTCCGGTAAAAATTGTTAGGGTTAAGTATCATTAAAGCATCATCTAGTGGAACCAAAGAAATAAAATTTGTGAAAGCTTAGAAAAAGGCGTCATCTGATGGAGGTCCCATAAATATGGGCGACCCCCATAGTGAACAAGCGGCCCCCAAAATAAAAATGGAACCGCCAGTAGCTACGCCTGAATCTGAGAAAAGTGTGTCTTTTCAAAAATCTATTTTGGGCCCTAGACTAAAACACATAACAGTAAACAACGTCAAAGTTCCCGTTGCTAGTGATAATGTAGTTAAACAATTATGTAAGCCATTGTCAAAACCCGGAGTTGGATTTTCAAAACCTAATTTAATCAAAAACCTCCACACCTGAAGAGCAATAATATTATCCTTGTCCTAATACATCGCAAACCCAAAAAGGAACGTTGGTCGACAAAATCAACCTCGTGGCTTTCCCGTAACTTGAAACAATTTCCAACGTCAAAGTTACATGCCATGGGAAATATGTCTTCATTTCCACATCCCAACCAATTGCAATCAAATGCAAGGGATGTTTAGCACTAACAACTTTGGACCCATGAGATATATGGACCAAATGTGTTAAGTCATTGTCTTAGTAAAAATATATATGCCTTGAGTCGACTTGGAAACTGATTTGTGATAAAGGAATAGCGGATGCTCTAAACACACGACCGGTAACCGAAAGCTCTTCTCAACTACAAGGCATACAACGGTAACGTTAATTGTTTTGGTAGCAATCTTCGTGATAACATCATTGGCAAAGGTACAATTTCAAATGACTCTCTCAAAATAGATAATGTAGAGCATGTAGATAACTTAAGATTTAACTTGTTAAGCATAGGACAAATATGTGATAATAAGTGTAGAGTAACTTTCTCTGAACATGATAGTGAAATTACTAAGGATGGTAAGGTCATAGGTAGAGGTATTAGAAAGAAAGATATGTGATGAAATTAGGAAATAAGCCTAAAGACAAAATTTGTCTAGCAACGATTGATGAAAACTCCACATTGTGGCATAAGAGATTAGGTTACGCAAATATGCGTCTCATTCAATCGTTAGCATCTAAGGAATTAGTTAGAAACTTACCTAAACTTAAGTTTGATCAACACTTCTGTGATGCTTGCAAAATTAGAAAGCAAGCTCATGCTAGTCATAAGGCTAAGAATATAGTCTCAACGACTAGATGCTTAGAACTCCTTCATATAGATCTCTTCGGTCCATCCATCATACGGAGTTATGAAGGAAATCGCTACACCTTAGTCATAGTAAATGACTATTCTAGGTATACTTGGACTAGATTCCTTAAGGACAAAACCGAAGCCTTCGATCAATTCAAAATATTTAGTAAGAAAATTCAAAACCAATTAGGATGTACAATAGTGTCAATAAGAACCGACCACGGTAAGGAATTTGATAATGAGGTGCAATTTGGAGAGTTTTGCATTGCCAATGGAATTACACATAACTTCTCAGCTCCACGCACTCCTCAATCAAATGGCATGGTTGAAAGGAAAAATAGGACACTTCAAGAAATGAGTAGGACTATGTTGAATGAGCCATCGTTACAATAAAAGTTTTGGTGTAACGCAGTAGACACTTCAACACGCATTCTCAACTGAATCCTAATTAGAGCCATCTTAGGAAAAACACCCTACGAACTTTTAAGAAGTATGAAACCTACTTTAGATTACTTTAGAGTGTTTGGAAGCAAATGCTTCATTTTAAACACTAAAGACTACCTTAAAAAGTTTGACCCAAAGTCATACGAAGGGATCTTTTTAGGTTACTCTCAAAATAATAAAGCCTACATCATCCTAAATAAACACACTAGGAAAGTCGAAGAATCACTTAACGTGACATTCAATGAAACTCCTCCACATCTAAGACATCACCATTTGTGGATAATGACTTAGATGAAAAAAAAGCAATTAAGGTTACCGAAAATAAAAACCTAGAAAATGACATTCTGGATGAAACTTTAGAGATTGATGAAATAGTCAATATTAAGGAATCTGGGAACCATCCATTAGAAAATGTCATAGGAAACCTTAACCAAAGAACCCTTAGATCACAAGCCCAAAACCAAAGTAACTTCTTTTGTTTTATATCAACTATAAGACCTAATAATGTGAATGAAGCCTTAACGGATGATAGTTGGATAGTCGCTATGCAAGAAGAATTAAATCAATTCATTGCTAACGACGTTTGGGAGTTAGTTCCAGTTAAAACGTGGGTTGCGACAGGGTGATCCTCTTTCTCCTTATCTTTTTACGCTCGTCATGGAAGTGCTGACTCTTATTTTGCAAAAGCGTGTTACGGCTTCTGATTCTTTCAGATTTCACAAACAGTGTGAAGATCATGGCCTTATTAATGTTTGCTTTGCTGATGACTTGTTTATTTTTTCACGTGGAGATGTTAATTCAGCCAAGGTGATTATGGAGTCCTTGGAGGAATTCAAGAATGTGTCGGGCTTGGTGCCGAGTCTTTCGAAGAGTACGGCTTTCTTTTGTAATGTTACAAGTCATGTCAAGCAATCCATTCTTCATATTATGCCTTTCTCGGAGGGTACGCTTCCTGTTATTTATCTTGGTGTTCCTCTTATTTCGACTAGGCTTTTTAATAGGGATTGCAAGTTCTTGGTTGAAAAAGCTAAGAATAGGATTGGGGATTGGAAGAATAAATCTTTATCTTATGCCGGAAGATTGCAACTATGTAATTCTGTTATAGTATCTATGCATGTCTATTGGGCGTCGGTTCTCATGATTCCAATAGGTATTCTTCTAGATATTGAACAGCTTATTCGAGGTTTCCTTTGACGTAATGGTGAATTAATACGCGGGAAAGCTAAGGTGGCTTGGAATGACATATGCCTTCCTAAAAAGAAGGGGGGCTTGGTATTCGTAGTCTTGAGCTGTTTAACATAGCATTAATGACTACTCATATTTGGAATATTGTTACAAACAAAGCCTCTTTATGGGTCTGTTGGATCAATATTTACAAGTTACGTGGGAGGTCGTTTTGGGAGGTGCCTTTGAAATCTAAGTTAAGTTGGGGTTGGCGTAAGCTTCTTTAATTGCGTGAGCTTGTTAGACCTTTTTTCTGGTCTCAAATTGGAAGTGGAAGTGGTGTTTCTGTTTGGTTCGATAGATGGTGTGTTCAATGCCCGTTGCGTCGTTATCTTTCAGCTAGGGATATCACAAGGGAAGGGTTTTCGCTTCAATCTTCAGTTGTGGATTTGATTTCGAATGTGGGGTGGTTATGGCCCTAATCGTGGTTACTTAAAGCCCCAATTCTGGGGCAAATTCTTGTTCCTATTTTGGATGCTAACAAGCCAGATATGCACGTTTGGCGTGACTCTAATGGTGTAATGAAGAGGTTCTCGGTACAGGCTGTTTGGGAGGAGGTAAGACCTTGTGGTGTTGAGGTTTCATGGTTCCGTATTGTTTGGTTCCCTCATAATTGTTCCCCCGGGCATGGTTTCATTTATGGCTAGTGATGAGGGATGATTCGAAAGAATGTCTTAAGGAACTTAAGAAAATTTACGGACACATGCTATGTTGGTTAACGGTAACTGGATCTGAGAAGTAACACGCCCCGGACCCTTATTCCGCTGCGACCCAATTTAGGGGTGTTACAAGTTCTATCTCAAAGTAGAACTCGGTATTTAGCTTAATACCGGAAAAAGTGTAAGTGACGTGTAAGGTTTTCTTCGCCTAAAGGGTGCTTGTTGACATAGTGAAGATAACTCTCAAGTTGGGTACTTGGGGAGTTGAGTAGGGCGAAGAGGAGCTTCATTACCGAACCACTATAAATCATTGTGTCATCGGTTTGATCTTTCTTATCTTTACTTGTTCATATTTCGTAGATTACTTATTTATTTATTGCATCGCTATCATATACACTTGTGTATATCTCTTGAGTTCACATAAGTAGATAATCTAAGTTTTAATTTAAAACGGTAAAAACTATTCAACCCCTCTTCTAGTTTCTACATTAAGTTTGATCAACACTTCTGTGATGCTTGCAAAATTGGAAAACAAGCTCATGCTAGTCACAAGGCTAAGAATATAGTCTCAACGACTAGATGCTTAGAACTCCTTCATATGGATCTCTTTGGTCCATCCGTCGTACGGAGTTACGAAGGAAACCGTTACACCTTAGTCTTAGTAAATGACTACTCTAGGTATACTTGGACTAGATTCCTTAAGGACAAAACCAAAGCCTTTGATCAATTCAAAATATTTAGTAAGAAAATTCAAAACCAATTAGGATGTACAATAGTGTCAATAAGAACCGACCACGGTAGAAAATTTGGTAATGAGGTGCAATTTGGAGAGTTTTGTAATACCAATGGAATTACACATAACTTCTCAGCTCCACGAACTCCTCAATCAAATGGCGTGGTTGAAAGGAAAAATAGGACACTTCAAGAAATGAGTAGGACTATGTTGAATGAGCAATCGTTACCATAAAAGTTTTGGTGTAACGTAGTAGATACTTCAACGTACATTCTCAACAGAATCCTAATTAGAGCCATCTTAGGAAAAACACCTTACGAACTCTTGAGGGGTAGGAAACCTACTCTTGACTACTTTATAATGTTTGGAAGCAAGTGCTTCATTTTAAACACTAAAGACTACCTTACAAAGTTTAACCCAAAGTCATATGAAGGTGTCTTTTTAGGTTACTCCCAAAATAGTAAAGCCTACATCATCCTTAATATACATACTAGGAAATTCGACGAATCACTCAACGTGACATTCGATGAAACTCCTCCACTCTCTAAGACATCATCCTTGGTGGATGATGACTTAGATGAAGAAGAAGCACTTAAGCTTACAGAAAAGAAAAACCTAGAAAATGACATTGAGGATGAAACTTTAAAACTTGATGAAATAGTCAATATTAAGGAATCCAGGAACCATCCATTAGAAAATGTCATAGGAAACGTTAACCAAAGAACCCTTAGATCACAAGCCCAAAACCAAAGTAACTTCGTTTGTTTTATATCAACTATAGAACCTAAGAATGTGAATGAAGCCTTAACAAACGATAGTTGGATAGTCGCTATGCAGGAAGAATTAAATCAATTCATTGCTAACGACGTTTGGGAGTTAGTTCCACAACCTAGGAATATGACAATCATAGGAACTAAGTGGGTGTTTAGAAATAAGTTAGACGAGAACGGTATTGTTTCTCGAAATAAGGCTAGGTTAGTTGCTCAAGGCTATAATCAACAAGAGGGCATCGATTATGATGAAACTTATGCCCCAGTTGCTAGACTTGAGTCTATTAGAATACTATTAGCTTATGCTTGTGCTTTAGATTTTAAGCTATTCCAAATGGATGTAAAAAGTGCATTCCTGAATGGTTTTATCAATGAGGAGGTATACGTGGCACAACCTCTAGGATTCATTGACTTTGAAAAACCGGATCATGTTTATAAACTTAAGAAAGCTTTATACGGTCTTAAACAAGCACCCAAAGCTTGGTATGATAGATTAAAAGCTTTTCTTATTAAACATGAATACAAAATGGGAATGGTAGATAACACACTTTTTACCAAGAAGAAAAGTTCAAACCTCATCATCGTTCAAATATATGTCGACGACATTATATTCGGCTCGACTTGTCAAGACATGTGTGATGAATTTGCCAAAATCATGCATGACGAGTTCGAGATGAGCATGATGGGTGAACTTAACTTCTTCCTTGGATTACAAATAAAACAAATGGAAGATGGTATTTTCTTTAATCAATCTAAATATATTAAAGAAATGCTTAAGAAATTTGGCTTAGAAGATTCTAAACCAATGAAAACCCCCATGTCCTCCGATACTAAACTCACGAAAGACGAAGAGTGTGAGTCGGTAGATAGTACCAAGTATCGAGGCATGATAGGTAGTTTATTATACCTAACAACAAGTAGGCCTGATATCATGTTTAGTGTCTGCCTTTGTGCCCGCTTCCAAGAGGCTCCCAAAACCTCTCACCTTAAAGCGGTTAAGCGTATCTTCTGATACATTAAAGGCACTACGCACTTAGGATTATGGTATCCTAAGGGGACCGGCATAGAAACAGTAGTATATGCCGACTCTGATCATGCGGGAGATTATGTGGACCGAAAGAGCACTAGCGGTATTTGTACGTTCGTAGGATGTTGTTTGACATCTTGGTTCTCGAAGAAACAAACCGCTCTTGCTATATCCACTACCGAAGCCGAATACGTAAGCGCCAAAAAGGCATGTCAACAAGCACTATGGATGAAACAAGCTCTTATCGACTATGACGTTTGACTCGACGACGTCCCGATCATGTGCGACAATAAAGGCGCGATTGACCTTAGCAAAAACCCGGTGCAACATTCTCGAACCAAACATATCGAAATTCGTCATCACTTTGTTCGTGATAATGTCCAGAAAGGACATATCTCATTCGAAAAAGTGCCATCCGTCGACAACATCGCTGACATTCTTACTAAACCCCTTAAACGTGAATCGTTTAACTATCTGCGTCTTGGTTTAGGAATGATGGAACACATTCCATAAATCGTATTAGTCCGCTTCTCTATCTTCTGTCTCAATACTAGTCCGCGTTCTATTCCGCGTCGTGACAATTTTACTACTTCATCCGAAGCTAGTTAGATATTTTTAATTCGCGAAATGCAAATTAATTAGTCACTCTTCCTAGTAAATTCATGTCAAAATTTAAAAGTCCAAAAATTCCATAATACGGGAGGCCCCCATATCTCAGGCGGCCCTTAATCTTTTTTAGGCGCCCCCTGATCGATATGGGACCGCCACCAGCAGACACCAAAAACCTATACTTAGTTAAAAAAAATCAAAACTCAAAAACAAACATCTCCTTCCTCTTGCTGCAGCGACAAACACGACCAAACCAACCCAAAAACTCAAAATCAACCACCAAAACACTAATTAAAGATCAAATCATCACTAATCATCATCGCTAATCATCATCCCTAACATCATCAACATCATCAATTGTAAGTCATTTTATCTATTTTGTTTCAATTTGAGTCTAGGGTTCATGATGAACATAAAAATTGAAAATTGGGGATTTTCTATTTTTCTTTCAATTTTGTACAATTAGAACCACTAGAATATAATGTATAACTTATATGCTTCCCTTAAAACATATGATTTACATGCACTAGTGAGTTTGTAAAAAAAATTGATTTTGAACCAAAACCCCAATTTTATTTTTAAATCACTCACGTTAGAAACAAAATAAAATTGTTGTCATGCATTGTTAATACAACTTAAACACGTTTTCAAACACATGCATAATGATCTCATGAACAAAATTCGAGATACATAATTCATATGTATTTTTTGACATGTTTGGATGAGCAAAATCAAATTAAGGAGCGTTTGGATTAACTCTTAGGATTTTATTTTTAGGTTGAGTTAATCGTTACTCCACATTTGTCACATTTAGGCACACACTAGAAACATTGTGAATAAAATGTTACAAGTAAAATACTATAAAAAGTTACCATAATTTTTTTTATTCTAGGTGATAATGCCTCGAATAACCGGATTAGATCACCAAAAGACCCGTAACTACATTCCACTCATATTAAATGAATTCAATCAACCATTAAGAAACACCATTACAAGCCTTGAAAAACGATACTTTCATGAGGGTAGGGTTGTGAGTCAAAACTTTGAAAACATAAGTCATATCCATGCTAAGTTTGGATTAATTGTTTTTGATTGTTTGTTGAACATACACGAACAAACTGTTCCTCGTTTTGTTCTCTAGTTTTGTAGTCAACTCACGTTTGACTATAACTCCAATGGTCATTTTGTGGTCAATTTTATCATGAAAAATAAGTCATTCTCTCTTACTCACGAAGAATTTGATCAAATCTTAAAAATCCCTTTCAAAGGTCAAGTGTCACACATCGACATGTGGTCACTCGACTACTTATCAATAAGTGTTCCAAGTAAAGGTCGTTACAAAACCACTCCTCCTTCTCCAAATTTCATCAAGTCTCTTATTCAAGTTCCTCGACAAGGTCAAGTTACTCGATCATGTGAGAGATAGTGATCAATTGCTAACTCAGGAAAAGACCTCGTGATTTAAATGCTAGCACCTTTTCCACCACTCTAAATCATCCATCCTCATCTCGTCCGTTAGATGACATTATTGATGAAAATGATGAAGAATCATTTCATTCCAACTCCTCTTCTCCTTCTCAAAACATCTCCTCGTCGTCCAATGTCGTCTCTAGAGTCCATCAAAACCCTCCTCATGAAAGTCCACACTTGAACACCTATCTCTCCGAAACTATAAACCTTCAAACTCAACAACGAGATGCTCACCGGGAAGGGTTAAGGTCAATTGGAAAAGCTCTTAAGGACATGATGAGTGGAAAATGGAAGTGAACATGTTTGCAAAACAATTAGAGATCTTTATTCTAATCTAGTACACTATGCATTAACTTTTTAATTCTCTCATTAGGACTAAGAATGGTAAAAGACTATTGCATGTGACTTGGATGATCTTTTCAATTTTATCATCCTATCAACTTTCTATGTGAACTAATTCTTGTGGATTATGACATGTGTATCATACTACTATATGCTAAATGATTTTCATCTTAATTTAGGTATAACACCCTGTGTTTTAGGGTCATTGACGTCGTCAATAAATTCATTATGTATTTCTAGTATTGTACGCGTTTGCTTTAAATCGTAAACGTTAAGTTAAATCGCGTAAACTAAAAATTATCGTTCAATGTAAACGGGCGTCAAACAATTAAATGCTTACATCAAGCAAGTGTTAAGTAATTATTTTGAGGATAATTATTAACTTTGTTTATTTTATTTTATTGGTTACGTAAATTGTTTACGTTTCGCGATAAAAGTACGTTTAGGCATACACGAAACTACATTAATTAATCTACGCTTCAACAAATGCCTACTATTAATGATCAAAAAGTTTATAAACTTTACCCATGATTGTTAAATAGGATGCCCCATATACAAGAAATAACCAAGACGTGCACATTTAAATTGCAAGTATACACTTCTAAAGTTATCTACACTTTACATTATAACATTATACTTTCATTTTACAAGTATAATACTTTCATTTAGCTAGCTAGATATTTCCTCCATAATTTCATGGGATGATTCACACATTAGGGAACATAGGAACATAAAACCATACCTAAGGTCATGTACAAGTATGGAGCTTATAAGACTTATGGCATGTATAGTTATTTTGACCAACTAGTCACCCCTTTTGCTCCATATTTCCGTCCCCCCTTGATATTTCTATGAGTTTTGGTCTTTGTTATAAGGCATATGACTAGCACATTTATCATATAAGTCTTACACCTTTCAAGAGATAAAACACATAAGTCTTCACTTGATAAAAATCAACATTCTCTCCTCCTTTTCTTCCTTATTAACCCACGACATCAAACACCCCTTTTATATAATTCATAGTTTGATTTTCCAAGGCCATATACACATACCTACATCATATCTAAGATGTCTTAACTTGTTTGCAAGGGTTGGTTAAAGGTTTACAAGTATTGAAGCAAGAAAAGCAAGATTAGGGTTTCTATTGGAATTAGGGTGTTTTCTAAGTTAATGTAAGCTTTGGTTTTCTCATCTAAGAAAAAGGGATTTAGAGTTTGTGTTGTTTATCATTCATCAATCAACATAAGGATAATCTTGAAAACCCCGAATCACTTTACGTTTATCATTTTATGTGTATTAACTGTTCTTTATAGCAAAAAATCCCATTTAGGACTTTTAAGCATGTAAAAGAGGTTTTTACTGCATGTGATCATCAATTGTACACTTTTTCATATGTTATTTGATTGGTAATATAAATAAATTTTTTTTTCCATGATATAATGGGATTATAAGTATTGTAACATGTTGGTTAAGTGTAAAAATGTATATGTATAAACTAGTAAGTAAAGTTACTTAAGGAAAGTTATTGATTTCATGTGATGTTAATGACTTGTTAATCTTGATATAATGGACTCATGTTGATTATGATAAAAAATGGACACTTATCGTATATATATGAACATAGTATATATTAAGTATTGGATAACTTGTAGTATTTTTATTAGGTTAAAAAGGTATATAAAACAAGTTATAACTACGTATACATAATGAGTTCAAAAAGGGGCGTTTTAGTTCGGTATGAGATGACGGCATATCATGTTTTATAAAATATTAGCATCACCTCATGACGATTCCCAAATGTAAGAAACTCGAAAAACGAATTAATAACGAAAAGATACGTGTAGTTACCGAGTTTTTACGATAATAACCGGAGTTATAAATGAATTTTTATAAAAAAAACTTGTTATTAAAAATTCTACAAAATTAAGGTATGGTATTTTATTTGTAAATCTCACATTATTTTTGGTGAGGATTCCAAAATGATAAGAAACTCAGAAAACGGATTAATAACGAAGAAAATACGCTAATTACGAGTTTACGACGATAAATACTTTTATAAAAGTTACCATTCACCACAGAAACTTATACTTTTAAAACATCAATAAATTGATAAAACTTTTAATTACGAGAACGTGCTCGCAAGAATCGCTAAAAACGGAGCTATAACGAATAAGATACGACATTTACGGGTTTTACGCTAATTAAAATGTAAAAACAAGTTTATAGCTGTGATGAACAGTAAAAACAATATTCACCATAGAATGTTGAAATTTAAAAACATAATATTTTAATAACTCGTCTTAATACGAAAGTGTGGACGTAAGAAACACGAGAAACGGACCTAAAACGATAAAGTTAGGTCATTTTTGCTAAAGGCGTAATTATAAACATTTTTTTTACTTTATAAATATGATTTCACGAAAACGATTAGATGGTGATGAAGCTATATAGAATTATATGTGGTTATCAAAGTACTATATTACTAGGGAGTTTCATAATGAGGCCTCTTCGGGGTGGCGTATCGACGAGTTGTTGGATTTACGATTTAAAGTGTCCTAGCTCCTCATACGTCACTACATGACCTCTTAATTATGATAGCCCGAACGATAGTATGATGTAACTATATAGGATTATATATGATGTTGTTAAACAAAGTACTTGGTACTTATACGACCTATATTGGATTAGGTTACATCCGGGAGTCTTTGTGACGCATTTACCCGCATTTGATATACATTATCAAGATTAACTCACTCGAGGTGAGTTCATAGCCCCACGTTTTACATGATTTTGTTTTATAAGTTTTTGGGGTGAGAAACATGCATTGTTTTACAATTGGACACAAGTGGTTAAGTTTTACATTATGATTACGTGTTGCCTAAGTAGCGATAACCCTAGTTGAGCCCATTATCATGAACTGTCAGTTACTGGATTGTGAGCGCGAATGTTATGAATAGATCTATTGGGATTGACATCCCCGTTCGGGTGATTAGCTATCACTGGGCAAATGAACGTATACCATGTCGAACATAGGATGTTGCGGGTTAGAACATCATCACGGGCAATGTAGGCCATTTATATGGTATTCATTTATGTCGAGCTTCAGTGTCATGAGCTTAGGGTAACGTAATTACATTTATATGATGTCTGCATCTGTTGCATTATCATACACTTGGGAAATCTTGTGGTCCTACAATATATGATTTATCAAACCTATGAATTCACCAACATTATTGTTGACGTTTTAAAGCAATGTTTTTCAGGGGATCAGTAAGCACGAGGTGCAAGGGATACATTGGTGGTTTTGATTTGGATATCATGCATTAAAGATTTTGTCGCATCACATTTTGTATATCTGTTATGGGCTAGAAATCTTTGTATTTTGAACAAGTGAACAAGTGAAGCTTCGGGCTTATGTAACAAATACTATGTTAAATCCAATGTATCGGTTTTAAACGACTTTTTGGTCGTTCTATATATATCTTGTGTTATTGATCTATGAAGTAACACGCCCCGGACCCTTATTCCGCTGCGACCCAATTTGGGGGTGTTACAGATTGGTATCAGAGCCAAGGTTATAGAGAACCAGGTCAAATGTTTTTGCTGGACTATAACCGTTTTCAAACATCGAATTCATACAAAGGGGTTTTACACGGGACATACATATGTGCATACATTCATGCATACACTACTTGTTGCATTAGTTGGTTGGACTAGATGCATTCATAATTGATATACATGTTATGATATAAATGTATATTACTATAAGAGTCTTATATTAAATACTAATATAAGCTATTTTGAATTTTCAGATTCAGTCATGTCAGATTCGGATGAATCGGGGGTTACATACACGGAGGTTTCCAGCCCATTTGAGGAGTTGTCAGATATAGGATCACCAGGAGTTGTACCATCACCGGACTACATACGAGGCCCCGAGGAGCCACAGTCACCACCTCAACTAGATTATGTTCCAGAGCTGATATACCCCAAGTATATACCACAGGAGGATGAGGTGTTTCCGGCAGAGGTGCAGCCACTGCCTGCTGCTGCCTCACCCACTGCTCAGTCACCAAATTATGTTCTGGAGTCCAATCCTGAGGCGGACCCAGAGGAGGATGATGACGAGGACCCTAAGAAGGCTCCTGTTGATTATCCTGCCAATGGAGGAGATGACGGCGATGACGAGGAGGGGTCATTAGAGGATGATGAGGATGATGATATGGACATCAAGGCCGATGATGATGATAAGGAGGAGGAGCACCCAGCTCCTGCCGACTCTGTAGTTGTTGCTTAACCAGCTGCGGATCTGGTCCCATCTGCTGAGGAGACAGAGCCGTTCGAGACTGATGAGTCTGCGGCCACACCACCACCACACCCTGCATATCGTGTGACAGCTAGGATTTCTATTCCATCTCTAGTACCTAACCAGTATGGTTTGATGCAGAGGTTGCCAGACTTCTTGCTATATCTACTCTACCATCATCATCGCTCTCCCTAAGGTCATCACCACTTCCCTAGATACCTTCTCCACCACTACCAGTATCACCACCACTACCAGTATCACCACCACTATCAGTATCATCACCAGTGCCTGTGTTATCTCCATCACCACCTGCTAGTCCTATTCGTCCATTAGGCTATCGAGCTGCTATGATCCGGCTAAGAGACGAGGCCGCATATACTTCCCATTCACTACCATTACCACCACCCTTCATACTCTCCCACACCAGACCAGCTGCACCATCATCAAGGACACCACCCTTGCATTTACTCTCTACTGACCGTAGAGAGGACAGACCCGAGGTTACCTTACCGCCTTGAAAGAGGTTAGGTATCGCTCTTGGTCCTACATACGAGGTCGAAGAGAGCTCGTCTGCTGCTGCTGCTAGACTGGCTAGAGGTCTTAAGGCAGACTATGTTTTTGTAGCTACTATGGATAAGAAGATCAGGCATGATCCAGAGAGAGATGTAGGATATGGGATCACTGACTCGTGGGATGAGATAGTTGAGACCCTACAGGGGGCACCAGTTAGTACTAAGGAGTTGGGTTGACAAATGACAGCGTTTGAGACTAGGGTTAGGCAGGACACGGATGAGATTTATATGAGGTTAGACGATGAGCAGTCTGGGCGACAGCTATTGGTTGGTCGGCTCAACATGTTGTTTAGGGATAGGCGTGCACATACACGTACTACTAGACTTATGGAGACTGAGGCTAGGATGTCCCGAGAGGCTTGGGGACGATCTATGGATGCGAGTGATCTTGCGCGTGCAGAGGTTATATCGCTACGTACCATAGTGTTAGCTCAGCAGTCACAAATCAGAGAGTTACAGTCAGCAGACCGTAGGAGACAGACGATGATTACAGAGATGCTGGCGGCAGATCACATGAGGCAGAAGTAGCTCACAGAGGCACTGAAGTTGATAAAGAGACTTCAGACTCAGATGGCATAGTTCGAGAGATAGCAGGGACCCGCCAAAGGTCCTACACAGCTAGACCTACCGGAGGAGGCTGGTAGCAGTTCCTAGATTCTATTATGGCTAGTTGTTTTGTATAGCCTACTAAGTATTACGGGTTCAATCCCATCTAGTATGGCTTTAGGTTGTATATATTCTTTTATCTTGTAACCTAATCGTTGTGATCATTTTATATCTGAACCAATCATGTATGTTTTCCAATTATATATGAAAGGTTATTAATGCATGTCGGGTTAAAAAATCGAATTGTGTGAATGAAAGTCGATTTAGTTATATCTTTTTTGATTATAATTCAGTTGTATATTTCACTGTGTGATGTTATCTCATTTTACTTATTAGGTATATGTCATGTCATGGTTATGATTTTATGAAATCTAACGGGTATTATATTTTCTTATGATTGAAGAAAATGGCACCAAAAAGGGCCACGAGGTCAAACATTGCCCCAGAAACAACCAACACCACATCTGTCACTAATGCCCAACTTCAGGCAATGATTAACCAAGGCGTTACTGCCGCTTTGGCATCACGTGATGCAAACACGAATGGCGTCGACAGCCACAATTCAGGAACAGGTGCTAGGAGAAACGAGCGAGCCACTCATGAGTGCACTTACCCAGACTTCATGAGAGTGCCAACCCACTAAATTTCAAAGGCACATAAGGAGTTGTCGAATTGACTTAATGGATTGAGAAAATGGAAACTGTGTTCCGCATAAGCAACTGTTCTGTGGAAAACCAAACCAAGTTCTCCACTTGTACTCTTATGGGAAATGCTCTAACGTGGTGAAACTCCCACGTTAGGACTGTTGGTAATGACATTGCTTATGCAATGACCTGGACTGAACTAAAGAAGAAAATAACTGACAAGTACTGCCCAAGGACCGAGATTAAGAAACTCGAAGTCGAACAGTGGGAATTGAAAGTGAAGGGTACCGATGTAATAGGGTACAACTAATATTTTTAGGAACTGGCACCGCTGTGTGGTAGAATGTTTTTTTTTTTTTGTTATTTCCCTAAAGAATCTGACAAGATTGAGAAATATGTCGGTGGCTTACCCAACATGGATCCACAAAGTGTAAGTAGCAATCCAAGCCTAAGACAATGCAAGAGGCAACTAAAATGGAAATCGAAGTAATGGATAAGAGAATCCGCACTTTTGCTGACCGTCAAACAGAGAACAAGAGAAAGCTAGATAATAACCAACAACCACAACAACACCACCAAAACAAGGAGGGCAGAACACCGACAGGGCTTATGCTGCAGGATTGTTGAGAAGAAACGAACATGGGTATCCAAACCCCTATGCTCAAAATGCAATTATCACCACGATGGTCCATGTGCTCCCTAAATGCGCACTAATGGCAACAGAGGGGCCATTTATGGCTCGTGACTGTAGAAGTACATAAATGCTAACAAATGTTGAACCATCAGAAGGGGCCCTGGTCCGGGTCAGAAGCCTACTTGTATGAGTGTGGAGTCCAAGGATTACATCAAGAGGGATTGTCCAAGCTGATGGACAACAACAACCGTGGTAACCAAGTAGGAGGTGGCAATGCTCCAACCAAGTGTGTAATGCAGTAGGGCATTTAGAGGATAAACCCAACTCGAACGTCGTGATGGTACGTCCTGTCTAACAATCGTTATGCTTCTATCTTATTCGATACTAGTTCTGATAGAAGTTTTGTATCTACTGCATTTAGCTCCCAAATTGATATCACACCAACTACATTAGATCACTATTATGACGTTGAACTAGCCGACGGGAGAATAATTGGGTTAAGCACTATCCTTAGGGGTTGCACATTGAACATTCTAAACCATCCATTCAACATAAATTTAATGCCCATAGAACTTGGTAGTTTCAATGCTATAATTGGTATGGATTGGTTGGTAAAGTACCAAGCAATCATTGTGTGTGCCGAGAAGATTGTTCGTATCCCCTGGGGAAATGAAACATTAATTGTTCACGGTGACGGAAGCAACCGGGGACACGAGGCTCGTCTGCACATTATCTCGTACTCCAAAACACAAGAATACATGCTAAAAGGATGTCCCGTCTTTTTGGCACATGTTACTACAAAGGAGGTTGAAGACAAGTCGGAGAAGAAGCGACTTGAGGACGTACCAATAGTTCGAGATTTTCCTGAAGTATTTCCTGAGGACTTGCCGGGTCTTCCTCCGACTCGACAAGTGGAATTTCAAATTGATTTGGTACCTGGTGCTGCACCTGTAGCACAAGCACCTTATCGATTGGCGCCTTCTGAAATGAAAGAGTTGTCGGAACAACTGAAAGAGCTGTCCGACAAAGGCTTTATAAGACCCAGTTCCTCACCCTGGGGAGCCCCAGTCCTATTTGTCAAGAAGAAGGATGGATCATTCTGGATGTGCATTGATTATCGGGAATTGAATAAGCTAACGGTGAAGAACCGTTATCCACTTTCAAGAATTGATGATTTATTTGATCAATTTCAAGGGTCGAGTATCTACTCGAAGACCAACCTAAGGTCAGGTTATCACCAACTGAGGGTTCGAGAAGAAGACATTCCGAATACCGCTTTTAGAACCCGTTACGGCCATTATGAATTTCAAGTTATGCCATTTGGTTTGACAAACGCACCTGCCGTATTCATGGACCTTATGAATCGGGTGTGCAAACCGTACTTGGATAAATTCGTGATTGTCTTTATTGACGATATTCTAATATATTCAAAGAACAAGCAAGAGCACGAAGAGCACCTTAAGTTAATCTTAGAGTTGCTTAAGAAAGAGAAGTTGTATGCCAAATTTTCCAAGTGTGAATTTTGAATTCCTAAAGTATAGTTCCTCGGTCACGTGATTGACAGCCATGGTATTCACGTGGACCCTGCCAAGATCGAATCCATTAAAGATTGGGCATCTCCTAAGTCACCAACGGAGATTCGTCAATTTTTAGGTCTTGCTGGGTATTATCGAAGATTCATCAATCGATTTTCGAAGATTGCCAAACCAATGACCAAGCTCACTCAGAAGAAGGTCAAGTTTGAGTGGGGTGACAAACAAGAAACTGTGTTCTAACTGTTGAAGCAGAAGTTGTGCAGTGCACCAATTCTGTCTTTACCGGAAGGAAGCGAAGATTTTATCGTATACTGCGATGCTTCGATCAAAGGTTAGGGCGCTGTGTTGATGCAAAGAGAGAAGGTGGTTGCTTATGCATCACGCTAACTGAAAATTCATGAGAAGAACTATACGACTCATGATTTGGAACTTGGAGCGTTAGTGTTTTCTCTAAAACTCCGGAGACACTATTTGTACGGAACCAAGTGTATGGTGTTCACGGATCACAAGAGTCTACAACACATTCTTAATCAAAAGGAGCTGAATATGAGGCAACGTCGTTGGTTAGAATTGCTTAGTGATTACGATTGCGAGATTCGTTATCACCCAGGGAAAGCAAATGTTGTCGCTGACGCCTTGAGCAGGAAGGAACGAGAGCCACCATTAAGGGTTTGAGCCTTAGTCATGACTATAGGTTTGAATCTCCCCAAACAAATTCTGGATGCTCAAACTGAAGCACGAAAACCAGAGAACATCAAGAACGAAGATGTTGGAGGCATGTTGGTTGAAAATTCTAAAGATCCGGAGAAATTTAGAACGGAAAAGTTGGAACCCCGTGCGGATGGAACTCTATGCTTCAATGGCAGGAGTTGGTTACCATGTTATGGCGATTTGAGGACTGTGATCATGCACGAGTCCCACAAGTCAAAATACTCTATTCATCCGGGTTCTGATAAGATGTACCAAGACATGAAGAAGCTATATTGGTGGCCCAATATGAAGGCAAACATCGCCACCTATGTTAGCAAATGTTTGACTTGTGCCAAGGTCAAGGCAGAACATCAAAGGCCATCAGGATTGTTGGTACAACCTGATATACCTCAATGGAAGTGGGACAATATCACTATGGATTTTGTCACGAAGCTTCCTAAGTCGTCACAAGGCTACGACACCATTTGGGTGATTGTTGACCGACTCACTAAGTCCGCAATCTTTGTACCGGATTGAGAGAGACTGATCGATTGATTAAACTTGCAAGAATGTACTAAGGAATGGTTCACAGAGGCATGGAATAACTCTCTCGATTATTTGTGATCGTGACCCTAGATTCGCATCAAATTTCTGGAGGTCACTTCAGAATGCTTTGGGTACTAGTCTGGATATGAGTACTGCGTACCATCTACAAACAGACGGGCAAAGCGAGAGGACTATTCAAACTCTCGAGGATATGTTGCGTGCTTGTGCAATCGACTTTGGAAAGGGTTGGGTTAACCATTTGCCATTAGTCGAGTTCTCATATAACAATAGCTATCACGATACGCATCAAAGGCCGCACCCATTTGAAGCACTTTACGGTCGAAAGTGTCGTTCACCCATTTGTTGGGCCGAGGTTGGAGAAGTTCAACCCACTGGTCCAGAAATAGTGCAAGAAACAACTGAGAAGATCGTTCAAATCAAGCAGAGAATGCAAGCTGCTCGCGATCGATAAAAGAGTTACGCGGATCTAAAGCATAAGCCAATGGAGTTTCAATTTGGGGATAAAGTTATGCTTAAAGTTTCGCCTTGGAAAGGGGTCGTACGTTTTGGCAAATGGGGGAAGTTTAACCCTAGGTATGTTGGACCTTTCAATGTGTTAGAAAAGGTTAGATCCGTTGCATACAAGCTTGAGCTACCTGAAGAGCTAAGCAGGGTTCACAATACATTCCATGTATCCAACTTGAAAAAGTGCTATGCCGATCGACTTCACTTTGATGACAAGCTTTAGTTTGTCGAGGAACCTATAGAGATCACGGACCATGAAGTTAAACGGTTGAAGCGAAGCCGCATTACACTAGTCAAGGTTCGATGGAACTCTAGGAGAGGTCCTGAGTTCACATGGGAATGCGAAGACCAATTTCGGAAGAAATATCCACACCTCTTCACAAAGACAGCACCATCGTCAAGTGCCGCGTCTTAAGCCTTGAGGACAAGGCTCACTTAACGGGGAGAGACTATAACACCCCATGCTTTAGGGTCATTTGCGAGGTCAATAAATTTACTATGTATTTTTAGTATTGTATGCATTTGCTTTTAAATCGTAAACGTTAAGTTAAATCGCGTAAGCTAAAAATGATCATTCAATGTAAACGGGCATCAAACAATTAAATGTTTACATCAAGCAAGTGTTAAGTAATTATTTTGAGGATAATTATTAACTTTGTTCATTTTTTTTATTGGTTACGTAAAGTGTTTACGTTTCGCGATAAAATACGTTTAGGCATACCCGAAACCACCATAACTTTTCTACGCTTCAAAAAATACCCACAATTATACCCAATACATAAAAATTACACAAATACCTTCTAGATACATATACATGGCCGGATATGTATGTATGAATCACAAGAGATATTTTTTTCAAACTTAATATAACACATGTTATATAAGTTTTCAAGCAAGCTTCAACAACTAGTCTTTCACACTATGCTATCTTACACAAGAACCATACCTTAACCATAAGACTTCCTTGAAACACTCATCTTGTCTTGTATAGTGTTATTGACTAGCTTTTATACATATAAGTCTTACACTCCTAAAGAAAGACAAGATACACTTCAACACTTAACAAAAATAAAAAAAACTTTCTCTCTCTTTTGGCTCTTATAAGCCCACGGCTACAAACACCCCTTTTAGCAAATCCATAGCTGATTTTTATTCCATACAAGCTTTCCGCATCATTTCCTATGATAACCTAAGGTGTTTTGAAGGGTTGGTTAAGCATTTTCAAGGTTTAATCAAGTTATTGCAAGATTAGGGTTTTCAAGTGTGCAAGCTTTGGTTTTTCATCTAAACAAGGGTTTAGATTGTTTTGGTTATCATATTACATCATATTAAGGTCATCTAAAACCCTTTATGTCTTTACATTTATCATTTTATGTGTATATAAGTTCTTTATAGCAAAAATCATCATTTAGGACTTTTAAACATGTAAAAAGAGTTTTTACTGTGATCATTCATTGGTACTCTTTTGCATTTGTTTATGTGATTGGTATCTCATGATCATTATATCGGATTTATAAGTATTGTAACTATGTTGCGTTAAGTTAAAAATGTATTTGTATAAACTAGTAGTAAAAGTGAATACGAAAGTTTATGATTTAATAGCCTTGTTAAAGAACTTGTTAACTTGGACAAATGGACAAATGATGGACCTATGGACTATATAATATATATGACATCATTATATAGAGTTAACAAAGGACTTGTGGTAAATATGAAGTGAAAAGTATATAAAAAACAAAGTTATACAATAACTCAAAAGGAGATTTAAGGACTGTTTTGCACGAAATTCTTAGGCTGGATTTTTGGTTTTATAAACATACTACGTCTCACGAACGATTTCTTCCACCCCCCCCCCCCCCCCCCCCCCCCCCACCCCCCCCCCCCCCCCCCCCCCCCCCCCTTGGCATATTAGGAACTTGAAAATGGATTAATAACGATAAAGATACGTAGTTAACAAGTTTTTACGATAATACCAGTGTTATAAAAGATTTTTTATAAAACTTGTTATAAAAATTCTTCAAACAGAAGGTTTGGTATTTTCATTAAATCACACATATTTTTACCAAAACAATAAGAAACGTAATTTTTCAATTTAAAACGAAGAAGTTATGGAATTACGCGAGTTTATATACTTAAAATGTATAAAAATACTTTTATAAAACTATTTTTATAAAAGTTACTGTTCATATCAGGAACATTTGTTTTTGTAAACCTCATAAATAAATAGAACTTTCAATTACGAGATCGTGCTCGAAAGAATTACTAAAAACGGAGCTAAAACGAATAAAATACGGCGTTTACGATAATTAAAGTTTATAAAAGTAATTTTATAAGCTATGAACAGTAAAATTAACTATCATCAGCAGACCTAAACTGTCTAATATAGATAATGTTTGATACACTTTCAATTACAAAGACGTGCTCGAAGGGAATCGCTAATCGGTTTAAAACGAATAATTTTTTACATTTTACGGGTTTTACAAACACTAAAACTTAAAATAACTTTATAACTGGTTGTGAACAGTAAAATGTACTGTTCACCAGAGGACATGAATAAAAAAATGGTATAAATTTTATACGTCGTCTTAATACGAGCGTGGACATAGAACACAAGAAACGGCTTGAACGTGAAAGTTATTTCATTTTTACCAAAAGATATATTTATTAAACGTTTAACTTTATAATATGTTTTCGCTAAAACAAATTAGGTGGTGCTTTAGCTATATAGAATTATATATGGTAGTAGTTACCCAATGTGATTAGTACTTATACGACCTATATTAGATTAGGTTGCACTCGATCATTACCGTGTTGCCTAAGTAGCGATAACCCTAGTTGAGCCCATTATCATGAACTTGTAGTTAATGGATTGTGGAGGCAGAAATGTTATGAATAGATCTATTTGGGTTTGAATCCCGTTTGGGTGAATAGCTATCACTAGGCAAACGACGTATACCATGTCGAATATAGGATGTTGCGGGTTAGAACATCATCACGGGCAATGTAGGCCATTTATATGGTATTCATTTATGTCGAGCTTCAGTGTCATGAGCTTTGGGCAACGTAATTACATTTATATGATGTCTGCATCTGTTGCATTATCATATACTTGGGAAATCTTGTGGTCCTACAATATACGATTTATCAAACCTATGAATTCACCAATATTATTGTTGACGTTTTAAAGCAATGTTTTTCAGGAGGTCAATAAGCACGAGGTGCAAGGGATACATTGGTGGTTTTGATTTGGATATCATGCATTAAAGATTTTGTCGCATTACATTTTGTATATCTGTTATGGGCTAGAAATCTTTGTATTTTGAACAAGTAAACAAGTGAAGCTTCGGGCTTATGTAACAAATACTTTGTTAAATCCAATGTATCGGTTTTAAATTTGGTCGTTCTATATATATCTTGTGTTATTGATCTATGAAGTAACACGCCCTGGACCCTTATTCCGCTGCGACCTAATTCGGGGGTGTTACAATTCATGCATGTAGATAGCAGGGACACTTGTAGTGATCAAGAAGGCTTGATAAAAAGGAGTGAGAGAAAGAACATCCAAAGCAACTTTAAATGTGGGTTCCTTGGGCTTGAATGTGGTGCTCAATCTGTAGTTGCAACTTTCAATCATTAGACGTTGTTCCCATGGAACAAGAGCATTGTCAAGGGCTTGTTGTTGTTCTTTTGTGATACTCATGATTTTGCTAACAAAGAGTCGATACATTTTATATATAAACAAGTTTATATAAGACACTATATATAGAGACCCTTTTTAGGATTTGGCACTTAAGGCATGTAACACATTTAGAGAGCTAATCATGGAAAGAGTGAACTTATATTGGGTTAGTTAAGTTAATCCAATTTTAACTTGATTAGATTCCAAAGATAATCAATTTTAAATTTGCTACCTAACATAAGTTTTAAGTCACCTTCTGGTTAGAATCTAAGTGTTTATGATAATTAGCCTTTTGTATTCCAATATGCATGATGAATTTGGCTAGTTTAAGTGAAACACTGCGAATTAGGTCATAATTAAAATCTGGTTGTTTAAGTGTTTTAAGAGCTGTAGTTCGTTGTTTGAAAGAAGTCAAATGTCTTTGAAAAAGTGTTCTTCCAGATGAAGCAATGTATTTATTATGAAAACAAACACCCATTGGAAATAAGATTTCTCTTATTTTTACACATAAGCGCACTGACACGTACACTTATGGCTATATATGAAGCACATGTTGTGTTGCAAAGTAAACACAAGCCTTTACATGATCATAAAGTATACCATGCCCGAGAATAAATTCTCATTGTGAGGTTAAGTTTCCTTTTTGACGGAAAACTTGCCTTTAAGATGATGACTAGGTTGCTATCTAAAATAATAGCAAGCCATGTTTTGGCATGTTTTGAAAAAATTTGAACTTCTGCTCGAACTTCATTTACAGCCTCGTATCATTATTAAATGATATTTCTAAAGAATGAAATGTTATCGAATTTCGATGACATGCCATTTTACCTTCTTTTTATATTTTCTCATTTTTTTTCTTTGGTTTTATGAATTTTATATTTTTGTTATGTTTTTAAAAAAATTCTAAAAAATGAAAAATCTTTTTGGTTTTTATGGTTTTAATATATATACATATACTACAGGATATGTGAATAGGTACCACCACTATTCATCAACTTCATCTGCCAATTGTTTCAGAGTCTTCGGCGTAAAACTCTGCATTCCCAGCTTGTTGATCAGAAATTCAATTCTTACTCGGCCAAGAGCTTTAGTGAAGATGTCTGCCAATTGATACTCCGTATTAACAAAGTAAAGTTCGATCACCCCATTCTCAACATGCTCCTTGATAAAGTGAAATCTGATGTCTATATGCTTTGATTTGGAATGTTGAACGTTGTTGCTGCATAAGGCAATAACGCTTTTGTTATCACAGTACATTGAAATTTTATTGAATCTAAAGCCATAGTCGGTAAGCTGTGATCTCATCCAAAGGACTTGAGCACAACAGCCGAACAAAATAATATATTTAGCTTCCGTACTGGATATCGTAGCGCTTTTCTGCCTTTTCGATGACCAGCTTATAAGTCTATCTCCCAGAAATTGCATACTACCAGATGTGCTACGACGTGTATATTGACAACCAGCATGATTCACATTTGCAAATATTGTTAGAGCAATCGAAGAATCCTTCAGATACCATAGTCCCTGATTTACGGTTCCTTTTAGATACCGAAAGATCCTTTTTACCGCATGTAAGTGCTTTTCGGTAGGCCGAGCTTGATACCGGGCACACATGCATATAGCAAATTATAGGTCAGGTCTACTGGCTATGAGATAAAGGAGGTTGCCAATCATACCACGATAATGTGACGGATCAACGGCTTTCCCTTCTTTATCCTCATCCAGTTTGGATTTCTCCACCATGGGAGTATCCACTGGGTCACAAGAGTCAAAACCGTATTTCTTTAATGATTCACGGGCATATTTTGACTGGTTAATAAAGATGCCTCTGGGACTTTAAGAAATCTGTAATCCTAATAAAAATGAGATTTTGCCCATCATTGACATCTAAAATTTTGAACACATGATTTTAGCAAATAGGTCACAAAGTTTAGGTGTAGATGCCACAAAGATAATATCATCGACATATATTTGTACCAGAAGTAAGTCCTTGCCTTCCCTATGAATGAACAGAGTAGGATCCACTGAGCCTTTGGAGAAGTCTTGGGATATCAGGAACAAAGACAACATATCATACCACGCGCGTGGAGCTTGTTTCAACCCATAAAGAGCTTTCTTTAGCTTGTACACGTGATTGGGGTTATCTAGATCCACAAACCCATTCGGCTGGCTAACATAAACCTCTTCTCGCAGATTACCATTCAGAAATGTAGTCTTCACATCCATTTGGTAGAGGACCATGTTCATGTGAGCGGCAAAGGCGAAAAAAATCCTTATAGACTCTAATCTTACAACTGGAGCAAAAGACTCTTCAAAATTAATACCCTCCTCTTGACGGTAACTACGAGCCACTAACCGAGCTTTGTTCTTTAAAATTCCTCCCAGTTCGTCTAGTTTCACTTTGTAGATCCACTTCAACGTAATAACCATAACTTTATCTGGTCGGGGTACGAGCTCCCATACTTTAAGCCGTTCGAACTCATT